>CM033641.1:106838013-107085112 GCA_019512145.1 Engystomops pustulosus | reverse complement strand
CAGGCAAGCACCAGGCAGGCGGTGAGTGCCGGGGGCGGCAGGAGGGCGCTCGGCAGCGGCAGCGTCCCCAGGAAGACATCAGCGGGGGGGCTTGCGGTGCGCGGCGGGGGGACTCGCGCACCAAGTAGCCCCTCTGGGAGCGAGAGCGGGAGTGAAGATTTGGATGGGGGGCCAGGGGTAGCGGCCTTCCAGTGGCGTCCGGAGGCTGAGGGGAGAAGGAGGAGCGCCGGGGTCCAGGCCTGCGGACAGTCAGCGGGCGCTGATCGCCAAGGGGGAGGAGCCAGGCGGGCGGCTGCTCCAAGGCAAACGGAGGAGGTGGAGGACATGGCCCCCTCTTCTGGAAGAGAAGAACAGCAGCGACGGTTAGCTAGGGGTAGTTGGGAGGGGGATAGGGTCGGTGGGGAGCCGCAACCACTACTGGAGCGGCCCAGTACCGGGGGTAGTAGTCAGGCGGAGGGGTTACCGCAGGGGGAGGCAGCATCCATGGCTGTACAGGGGGTTTCGTCTGTGTTTTTTCCATTGCAGAAGCGGAGCAGCGCCGAGGCGGCCATTTTGGGAATGTTGCGGCATGCCTTGGGAGAGGTGTCGCCAGGGGCCGGAGCTGTTACGACGCCTGCGGCAGGTTTTTCAGCACCTTCTGCGGCGGCAGCGGGACAACGCGTGCAAACAGAGAAAGAGGATACATGCAAAAAGGCGTTGCCGGTGTCTGACTCGGCGATTGCCAGCATGTATGTGTGTTATGGGGGGCCGTTGGGGGTGCATTTAAAACAGGAGATGAAGGAGAAGGTATGGAAGCGGGAGAACATTGACATTTTTACTTTGTTACCGCTGGAGCGTTTTAGCGTTCAGCGTTGGGAGAAGGGCAAGGAGCATAGAAAGGAGGAGGACGAGGAGAGGAGGCGTTTTAGGTTGATACCACGGACATTTGGGAACTGGTTGAGCGCTTTTTTGGTACTGGGTAGCGTAATGGGTGAAAAACATCCGGAGTGTTGCTCAGGGTTGTTCTGTTACTTGGAGGTAATTTGGGAGGCGTATAAGACATATGGGGGGACTGCTTGGTTACGCTATGACGAGCAGTTTCGTCAAAGGATGGCGGTACAGCCATCGCTGGAGTGGGATCATAAGGATATCGGGCTTTGGATGAACATCATGACTGCTCCGAAGCCGGCAGTTAAGGGGTCCTACTTTGGGGGGGTCCCCGTAGCTGGGTCGTCCTTTCAAGGGGGGCCCGACGGGGGCAAAACAGCCAGTTCGTCGGGCGGTGCAAAACGGGGGCTGTGTTGGAAATTCAATGACAGTATTTGTACATGGGGAGCATCGTGCATCTTTCGGCACGAATGTTCAGGGTGCGGAGGTACCAATCACCCGGTGTCACGCTGTTACCGGAAGGGCAGAGGTCAGCAACGGGGAGACCGGTGTCACGCTGTTACCGGAAGGGCAGAGGTCAGCAACGGGGAGAAAGTGCTCAGAAGGGGGAGAACGCCAGTGAAAATAGACGCCATGATACCGTGGTTAGAGAGGTATCCAAATAAGGAAAAGGCGTTGCTGTTGGAAGAGGGGTTTAAGGAGGGTTTTCGGATTCCTTTTAGGGTGGGGGGTGACGAGTGAGATGCTATCCTGGAGTATCTCACTGTGCACAACCTTATAACCCAGCGTCAGCATGGGTTTATGAGAGATCGGTCCTGTCAGACTAATCTGATTGGTTTCTACGAGGAGGTAAGTTCAAGACTGGATCTGGGGGACGCTGTGGATGTTGTATATCTGGACTTCTCAAAGGCATTTGACACCGTGCCACATCAAAGGTTGGTATATAAAATGAAACTGCTGGGAATAGGAGAAAATCTGTGTATCTGGGTAAGTAATTGGCTTAGTGATAGAAAACAGAGGGTGGTCATTAATGGCACATTCTCAGATTGGGTTGATGTTACCAGTGGAGTGCCACAGGGGTCAGTATTGGGGCCACTTCTTTTTAATATTTTTATTAATGACCTTGTAGTGGGTTTACACAGTCAAGTTTCAATATTTGCAGATGATACTAAGCTGTGTAAAGTAATAAATACTGAGGTCGATAGTTTAGCATTACAGAGGGATTTGTGGAAGCTTGAGGGATGGGCAGAGAAATGGTTGATGAGGTTTAATGTAGATAAATGTAAAGTTATGCACTTGGGCCATGGAAACAAAAAGTATAATTATGTTCTAAACGGTCAATTACTTAGTAAAACTGAAGCTGAAAAGGACTTGGGCGTATTGGTGGATGGTAAACTTAATTTTAGTGACCAGAGCCAGGCGGCTGCTGCTAAAGCAAATAAAATAATGGGATGTATCAAGAGAGGAATAGATTCTCATGATAAAGACATAGTTTTGCCCTTATACAAATCCCTGGTCAGACCACACATGGAATATTGTGTACAGTTTTGGACACCAGTGTATAAAAAGGATATAATAGAGCTGGAACGGGTGCTGAGGAGAGCAACCAGGATTATTAGGGGAATGGGGGGATTAGAATACACTGACAGATTACAAAATTTGGGATTATTCAGTTTAGAAAAAAGACGACTGAGGGGAGACCTCATTACAATGTACAAATACCTGAACGGACAGTACAAGGATCTCTCCAAAGATCTTTTTATACCTAGGCCTGTGACCAGGACAAGGGGGCATCCTCTACGCCTAGAGGAGAGGCGATTTCACCATCACCATAGACAAAGGTTCTTTACTGTAAGAGCAGTGAGACTGTGGAACTCTCTGCCGCAGGAGGTTGTTATGGCCGACTCTATGTACATGTTCAAGAGAGGCCTGGATGACTTTCTGGAGAGAAAAAATATCACGGGTTATGGGGATAAAACATTTATTTAATTCTTGAAGGTTGGACTTGATGGACTTGCGTCTCCTTCCAGCCTTATATACTATGATACTATGATACTATGGGATTGATGAAAGCTTGTCGTCAGTGTCATACACTTCATTTGATGCAGCAGTGGCGTTAGTGAGAGATGCAGGTCAGGGAGCGCTGATGGCAAAGGCAGATATTGAGGCAGCGTTTCGGTTGTTACCAGTTCATCCGGAATCCATGCATCTGTTGGGTTGTTGTTTTGAAGGGTTGTTTTATGTTGACGCTTGCCTTCCCATGGGCTGCTCCATCTCGTGTGCTTATTTTGAGGCTTTCAGCACGTTTTTGGAGTGGGTCATCAGGGAGGAGGCGGGGAATAAAGCAGTTATCCACTATTTGGACGACTTTTTGTGCGTGGGTCCGGCGGGGGGATATGGCTGTCAAATTTTGTTAGCTACATTGCAGGACATTTTTGAAAGGTTTGGGGTGCCACTGGCGGCGGATAAGACGGAGGGGCCAGCCCGGGTACTGTGTTTTTTGGGGATCGAGATCGACAGCGAAAGGATGGAATGTAGGCTTCCGGAGGACAAGCTGCAGGACTTGTGCCGGGCAGTGCAGGAGGCTCTGGTGAAGACAAAAATCACCCTGCGGCTTCTGCAATCCTTATTGGGGAAGTTGAATTTTGCGTGTCGGATAATGACGATGGGGAGAGTTTTTTGCAGAAGGCTGGCGCAAGCGACGGCAGGGGTAAAAAAACCTGAGCATTTTGTGCGTCTAAAGAGTGAGCATCGGGAGGACCTGAAGGTGTGGGACAGATTTTTGAGTGAATATAATGGGAAGACTTTATGGATGGCCGCCCCGGTGTCTAACACAGAGCTCCATTTGTACACAGATGCGGCTGGGGCTGTGGGTTACGGCGCATTTTTTCAGGGGGATTGGAGTATTGGAGAATGGCCGGAATGGTGGCAGAGGGAGGCTATGACGACCAATCTGTGTCTCTTGGAATTGTTCCCAGTTGTGGTGGCATTGGAGTTGTGGGGGGAGAGGTTGGCTAATAGGGCAGTAGTTTTACACTGTGATAACATGGCGGTGGTGCAGGTAATCAATGCTCAGACCGCATCTTCCCCCCCAGTCATAAAATTACTTAGATATTTGGTTTTATTTGGTTTATCTTTCAATGTGGGGTTCAGAGCGGTGCATGTCCCTGGGGTCGAGAATAACATAGCCGATGCATTTTTAAGGAGGGTTTTCGGATTCCTTTTAGGGTGGGGGGTGACGAGTGTGTAGCAAAAAATTTGAAGTCGGCGACGGCTAATCCTGGGGTAGTTAGGGATAAGTTGAGGAAGGAAGTGGAATTGGGGAGGATGTTGGGTCCGTTTTCTGTGGCTCCGGTGGCGGGTTTGAGGGTGTCCCCTTTGGGCTTGGTACCGAAAAAGGAAAATTTAGACTCATTCAGCATTTGTCATATCCGAAAGGGTCATCAGTGAATGATGGGATTGATGAAAGCTTGTCGTCAGTGTCATACACTTCATTTGATGCAGCAGTGGCGTTAGTGAGGGATGCAGGTCAGGGAGCGCTGATGGCAAAGGCAGATATTGAGGCGGCGTTTCGATTGTTACCAGTTCACCCGGAATCCATGGCACTGGCATGGGTGCCACTGGCAGCGGATAAGACGGAGGGGCCAGCCCGGGTACTGTGTTTTTTGGGGATCGAGATCGATAGCGAAAGGATGGAATGTAGGCTTCCGGAGGACAAGCTGCAGGACTTGTGCCGGGCAGTGCAGGAGGCTCTGGTGAAGACAAAAATCACCCTGCGGCTTCTGCAATCCTTATTGGGGAAGTTAAATTTTGCATGTCGGATAATGCCGATGGGGAGAGTTTTTTGCAGAAGGCTGGCGCAAGCGACGGCAGGGGTAAAAAAAACCCGAGCATTTTGTGCGTCTAAAAAGTGAGCATCGGGAGGACCTGAAGGTGTGGGACAGATTTTTGAGTGAATATAATGGGAAGACTTTATGGATGGCCGCCCCGGTGTCTAACACAGAGCTCCATTTGTACACAGATGCGGCTGGGGCTGTGGGTTACGGCGCATTTTTTCAGGGGGATTGGAGTATTGGAGAATGGCCGGAATGGTGGCAGAGGGAGGCTATGACGACCAATCTGTGTCTCTTGGAATTGTTCCCAGTTGTGGTGGCATTGGAGTTGTGGGGGGAGAGGTTGGCTAATAGGGCAGTAGTTTTACACTGTGATAACATGGCGGTGGTGCAGGTAATCAATGCTCAGACCGCATCTTCCCCCCCAGTCATAAAATTACTTAGATATTTGGTTTTAAAATGTTTATCTTTCAATGTGGGGTTCAGAGCGGTGCATGTCCCTGGGGTCGAGAATAACATAGCCGATGCATTCTCTCGATTGCAGTTGGACAAATTTCGGGAGCTGGTACCCGGGGCAGCAAGGGAGTCTGTCCATTGTCCGGAGTTTCTTTGGGAGTTGGTGCGGTAAATGTGCTCAAGTGGATACAGCGGTCTCTGGCCCCAGCCACGTGGTTATCCTACCAGAAGGTATGGAGGGCATGGTTTCGGTTTCAGAATGAGTGGTGTAGTTCGGGGGCCCCATGGGTCCAGTCAGATGCCTTGTTTTGTTTTGTGACAGCTTTGTTGGAGGAAGGGGCATCTAGGTCAGCAGTTAAGAGGCATTTAGCCGCGTTGGCTTTTTTATTTAAGCTGATCGGGGGGAAGGATGATACCCAATCGTTCGTCATTCGGCAGGCAGTTAAGGGTTTTATGAAAGGCGGATCATTACCTGACGGTCGAAAGCCGGTGTCTTTTCGGTTGCTGGGGGAATTGATTGGGGCCTTGCAGAAGATTTGCGAGTCAGGATATGAGTTGAAGTTGTTTAGTTTGGCGTTTTCATGGGCCTTTTTCAGGGCTTTCAGGATCGGGGAATTAGTGAGTGCGAGTCGGGATAGACAAGGGGGAGTTCAGAGGGAGAATGTAAGTGTGGTGGACGGTGTATTGCGGATTCGTTTGTTGGGATCAAAAACGGATAGAGCAGGTCGGGGGTTTTTGGTGCAGTTGGGGCGGATACGGGAGGCGGAGTGTTGCCCTGTGGAGTGTTTTCAGGAATTCATGCAAGTTCGCCCGCTCAGAGAGGGTTCGTTGCTCATACATTCGGACGGGCGGGCTTTGTCTAGATTCCAGTTCATTGCTTTGTTTAGGGCGTGTCTGCGGGAGGTTGGTTTGGGGGAGTCGAGTTACAGTTCCCATTCATTCCGGATAGGGGCAGCGACTGAGGCATCGAGATGGGGCATGACGGAGGCGGAAGTGATGCGGATAGGTAGGTGGGAATCCCGTAGATATCGTTTGTACGTGCGCACGCATTTGCTGGAGCGTTAACGGTAGGGCAGGTGGCGAATTTTGTGACGGAAATAGAATGAAGAACCTGTTGGATTTTGTTTTTTCATTTTGTTGTTTGTTCAGGTGGAAAAAAGTGCGCAGTCTGGATTTTTGGGCATTCATTTATCCACTGGGCGGAAAGAAGGGCCCAGTTGCGCTTGGGCGGTAGGTTACTGGGTATGGATGCTGACTTGGTGAGTGTACGGTGGATGGGTTTTTGGGGACTCCGTTGGGAAAGAGTGAGGGAAAAGTGGGTGGAGGCGTGTAAACACGAGGGGCCCCCGGATGTGTTGGTGGTGCACGCGGGTGGAAATGATGTGGGGAGTGTATCTATGCGTCCCCTGATCAAGACCATGAAGAGAGATTTTTTGTGGGTGCTGAGTGAATGGCCGGGGCGCTGTTGGTGTGGTCGGAGATGGTCCGCAGGGAGAAGTGGAGGAATGCGGTCTCGGTGAGGGCCCTGAATCGGACCCAGGTGAAGATCAACAAGTGCATGTCCAAGTTTGTAAGATTGAATGGGGGTCTGGTAGTGAGGCATGCCTTGCTGGAGGAGGAACCTAGTTACACGGGTACAGATGGCGTCCACCTCACGGATCTGGGTTTGGACGTTTTTAATTATGGACTGGCCGAAGTGGTCGGTTTGGCTGTGCGTGTGTGGAGGAGCACCCCGGCATGAGGGGGTCAAGCCGGTGTGCTGTGGCGGGTTCTTGACGACAGCAGCAAAAAATTGAAAGAGGTGGTAACACAGGCTTGAAGTTTAAGTCCGGTGGTTATGAGTTGGTTTGAATTTTGAGGCTCCTTTGAGGGGGAAAAACCCCCAAGGAGTTGGTGGCTTGAGTTAAGTCGCATCTGCTCTCGCCACTTGCTAGGAGTTTGGCGGCTAGTGGATTTCGGTAGATGTGGCTTTGGCACGCCGAGCGTGTCTTTGAGAATGAGCTTGAGGCAATGACCGGAATATCTGTTGATTATGGATTTGAGTTTGAATAATTTGGTTGTTGTCAAGAACTTCGCTTTTACCAAAAAGTACTTGTACAATGTTAAAGTATTTTGCATGTTAATAAAGTTTTATATCTTACAGATTGTCAAAATACGAAATAATAAAGCTGTGACCAATTCACCTTTCCAACATATTTGGTTGTCTGTCTTTTTTTTTAGAGAAGGGGGTTGGTCAGGCAGGTTAATTTCTTCCTTCTTTGGTTCCGAGTCAGCCCTCGCCTTGGTCATGGTTTCTGCTATACAATGGTCCAGTCTGCTATACACCTGATCCGCTCTGCTATACACCTGGTCCACTCTGCTATACCCCTTGTCCACTCTGTTCTACCCCTGGTCCACTCTACTATACCCCTGGTCCACTCTGTTATAACCCTGGTCCACTCTGTTATACCCCTTGTCCACTCTGCTATACCCCTTGTCCACTCTGTTCTACCCCTGGTCCACTCTGCTATACCCCTGGTCCAGTCTGCTATACCCCTGGTCCACTCTGCTATACCCCTGGTCCACTCTGCTATACCCCTTGTCCACTCTGTTCTACCCCTGGTCCACTCTGCTATACCCCTGGTCCACTCTGCTATACCCCTGGTCCACTCTGTTCTACCCCTGGTACACTCTACTATACCCCTGGTCCAGTCTGCTATACCCCTGGTCCAGTCTGCTATACCCCTGGTCCACTCTGTTCTACCCCTGGTCCACTCTGTTCTACCCCTGGTCCACTCTACTATACCCCTGGTCCAGTCTGCTATACCCCGGTCCACTCTGTTATAACCCTGGTCCACTCTGCTATACCCCTGGTCCGCTCTGCTATACCCCTGGTCCGCTCTGAAAAGTGTTGAATTTTGTTTATGAAACAAGATACAGTAACCATTATAATGACTACATTGAAACCAAATTTCTGTTCAAATTAGCATCATGGCATCATTGGCTTCCTTGCACGTGGGTGCATTTCCAACAAATCTCAATTAAACTTAGTGACATAAATTGTGTTTTTAGTGTCCATCGCGGCTTTCTATTAGACTTATAAAGCCGCACTGCAAGAACAAATGCCATTGTGAACATATCCTAACGTACGGTAAAGTTAAATCGCTTAAAAATTATAAATTTTTTTGGACTGTATGAAATATTTCCTTTTCAGAAATTATACACACATATATAAAATATAGGCCCATATTTAATTAAGCCCCTATGGCTTTTGCCTCATGAAGTATCTAATGGGTGGCTGTGCTGGTGGCTATAACTATGCCTTGCAAACCGTCAGGCATTGCAGTTATTATCCCCTTTATTATTTCAGGGTTTCTACATGAGTTTTCTGGTGTAAAAGCCCTGGTGAAAGCCCCTCATTATGACTTAAACAAATTATAAAAGCAAAATAAATAGTAAAGAGATTATATAGAAATGCAGAATAAAAAACGTATTTGCCCATAGATGTACAGTAAGTGATTTTCTCACTGTTTCTTTTAATGAGGTTTTGGAAAGACTGTAACAGCTTTGTACAGAAGTTTGTAACGCCATCTAGCGCCTTTACTAATAGGAGTTATTGTTAATTCTTCATTTAGAGCAGAGAAACACAAATACTCATTAGGAAGCAGTGGATATGTTTTCCATGTAAATGTCGTAAATCTTCAACAAGGGCCAAATTTGCTGAAATCCTGGGGAAGTTATCCATGTTTAAATACTGTTTCCAAATACTTTCCCTAATCTAGACCACATGGTGTATGAGGAAAGTAAACAGTCTAAGAGGTTGACATTAGACAGCATCAATGACAGCCTTTTATAGGGCATCCATGAATCTACTGCTTGTAAGTATCAGAGCTGCTGATTTTCTTCCATTGACTCAGTTTTAGACAGAAACCATTCAGTTAAGGATTTTTATCTATAGCGTGTGAATAGAACTGCAATAAAATAGGAGGATGAAAACTATCAGCATTTACTGTAACACTAAAACATACAATGAGGACAGCAATATAAATCAAATAACAGATAAAGCAGGAAAATTCCTGCAATAATATGTCTAATGTTTTTATTAAATATTGTTAAATATTTATGAAAATTATAAATTTTACTTGTAAATGTAATTTGAATATCTGGTAAATATCTGCTTCTCTATTGGACCATTAATATAATATACTGTATACAATATGCACTGTATTTACAAACTATGCAAAAGCTTGACACAAGACTGTAACACCTTTGGTTAACCTCTCAGAGGCCATTATAGATGTCATTTGCCATTTTTTATTACAGACCTTTTGATTAATTTGATTCTTCTCTGTCCCCAGTTCTCAGGTTCAAGGTTGTGTTACAGTTAGGCTACATTCACACTGCCATTGCCCGCCGTACTGCTATACTACAGGGAACACTCAAATAACATATCCTAGATCTGAATGAATGAAATATTCTCATTAAATACTTTGTTCTGTACATAGTTGAATGTGCTGACAACAAAATCACAAAAAAAAATCATCAATGGAAATCAAATTTATTAACCAATGGAGGCCTGTATTTAGAGTCACCGACCAATTAAAGTGAAAAAATACACTACAGGCTGATCCAACATTGATATAATGTCCTTAAAACAAGTCAAAATGAGGCTCAGTGTTGTGTGTGGCCTTCATGTACCTGTATGACCTCCCAACAATGCCTCGACATGCTCCTGATGAGGTTGCTGATGGTCTCCTGAGGAATCTCCTCCCAGACCAGGACTAAAGCATCCGCCAACTCCTGGACAGACTGTGGTGCGATGTAAAAAATAGAAAAGTTCAGCTCACCACTCTTAAATAGCCGTCTTGCTGTTTCTGTTGATGCAGTGACGTTCTGTGCGGGGACCAGAGGTAACTTGCAAAATAAAGGAAGGCTTCGTCAAGCATCCAGGCCAAAGGAAACTCCAGTAATCTTCCATTATAAAAATTCCACTTATTTAAATATCTTTAAAAACAGTAGAGACGCCCTATAACATAGCAAATCTGTTTGGTCCTTAGTTGTGGCTAGTGTCAGATTTGGTATGTTATAGGACATCTCTAATGTTTTTAAAGATTTGAATAAAGTGGAATTTTTATAATGGAAGATTATTGAAGTTTCCTTTGGCCTGGATGCTGGATGAACCCTTCCTTTCTTTTGCAAGTTACCTGTGGTGCAATGTGATGATGGTAAATGGAGCAAGACATGATGTCCCAGATGTGTTCAATCATAACGAGTCAATAGCTTTAATGGCTTCATCTTGCAGGAACTGTGGGCGCATTCCAGCCAAATGAGGTCCTACATTAGGAGGAACCCAGTGCCACCCACACAAGCATATGGGCTCACAGTGGCCTGAGGATCTCATCTCGGTACCTAATGGCAGTCAGCCCTCCATTTGCTCTCCAAGGGTAGCCTATGCAGCCCTTCAAAGAAATACCACCCACCCACCATTACTGACCCACTGCCAAACCTGTCATGCTGAAGGATGTTGCAGGCAGCAGATCGCTCTTCACGGCATCTCTAGACTCTGTCACGCCTATCACATATGCTCAGTGTGAACCTGCTTCCATTTGTGAAGAACACAGGGAGGCAGTGGCAAATTTCCAAATCCTGGTGCTCTGTGGCAAATGCCAAGCGACCTGCATGGTGTTGGTCTGTGAGCACAACCCCCATTTGTGGATGTTGGGCCCTCACACCATACTCATAGAGTCAGCAGGTAACTGGCAGTGGTCCTCCTGTTCCTCCTTGCACAAAGGCAGAGGTAGCGGTCCTGCTGCTGGGTTGTTGCCCTCCCATTGCCCTCTCCTGGTGTACTGGCCTGTCTTCTTGTAGCCCCTCCAGCCTCTGGACACTACGCTGACAGACACAGCAAACCTTCTTGCCACAGCTTGCATTGATGTCCCATTCTGGATGAGCTGAACTCTCTGAACCACTTGTGTGTGTTGTAGAGTTAGTTTCATGCTACCACAAGTGTGAAAGCAGCACCAAAACCAAAACATCAGCCACAAAGCATTGATACTGAGAAGTGGTCTGTGGTCTCCACCTGCAGAGCCACTCATTTATTGAGTGTGTCTTGCTAATTGCCTGTAAAATTGATTGCCAATCAGTGTTGCTTCCCAAGTGGACAGCTTGATTTCACAGAAGTTTGATTTACTTGGAGCTATATTTTATTGTTTAAGTGTTCCCTTTATTTTTTTAAGCAGCGTATATTTGTTTTCGTGTTTTAACAAATTACACTATTGGTGCCTGTGTGTCATACTCCTTTTGATTTCTCTACTTTATAAATTTAAATTATGCACAATGAAGATGTGCCAAATTTATCAACAGCATGTAGCATGCTTAAAGTAGAACTATCAAGTATGTAAGGGAAAATTTCTGAATCTATGTAGTGCAAATGCACTGGTTGACCATGTACTGTCAGAAGATGATTCCTGCATATCCAGCAGAAAAGCTAAGAATGATAACTTGTCTTTAATGGGTTTGCCAAAGGAGTGCAGGGTGAGGGTGCACGCCCAAGTCTTAAAGAGACTCGCAGTGATGAAAATTGATGAAGAGGGCATGCCAGTCAGGACTTGAGAGAAAGGTTGGCACAACTGATTGCCTGACTCCCTTCACGCAGCAATACCCAGATAACTTAGTGCTCAATATTTTAAAAGTTGATTTTATTAAATTGCTGCATCTGAAGGGGCATTTTGAGACTTTGGCAAGTCATCATTTTAGGATAGTATTTGGTGACTTATAAGTCTTATTGGTTCACAGTACATGCATTGAGCAAACCATAGGTACACAAATGTTTAACAGATATTGATTGCACTGTAGTGTAACTAGATATTTTTCTATATTTTAGATCATGAATCATGTGAAATCTGCTATGAGAACATATCCTTGTGTTAAATAGCAAATAAAATATAATGAAAAAACATAAAATTCTGTACAAAATTAACTATAGGAAAACTTCATCTATTTCTATAAACTCTTTCATCTTGAACTGCTTGAAACATGGAGATTTCAGTCACTTGCATGCCGTTACCATTTCAGCAGTACACCACAGTCGAGACAGTAACATGAACTCTCCACCATCATGGTGTTGACATTGGCACATCAGCAACCAAGGAACCTGAACAGAAAGTCTAATATTTGAACTATTCACAGTTTTTTAATATTAATGCACAGTGGAGAATTTATCTTTGCAAGTACAACCTAGACCTGTGGTAGGAGACTTGCCTTAATCACTAGGTTCCTTAGATAGCTAAGGAGCATACTGTATGTACACAGCATACATACTGTATATACAACACTGTAAACTCAGTATACAGTGTATACAAATTTTAAAATAAAAATGCCTTTTAAGTTACTATATAGATCTCCAAATAGGAGGATATATAAGACCTACAGTCCAAAAAACAATAATTTACCACCCATCAGTTTCATTTAGAAGTTATATGTATTGTAATAATTATGTTAAAGTCATTAACAAACTATTAAAAATGTTAAAAGGGAACTTGTCACTTTGAAAATGGTTTCTATTCTGTAGGCAGCAGGTGGAGCAATTTCAACTGATTAATGTAATGTTTTCTAAGAAATCATTCTATCTGTCTGTGGACTCCATGGGCAACCACGGGAGATGATGGTACTAGCTGCAACCAACCGGAATCTAAGTGGCTCCTGGTCTTTGCCAGAGCCCGCCACAAAGCGGGATGGTCTTGCTGCGGTGGGGGTGCCAAAAGGTCATTCCACGGGTGCGACTAGGCCCACGGTGGCAGGCAAGGTAGGGAAGTGGGAAGGCAGGACCTCGGGAAGGCAGGACCTCGGGATGGCAGGACCTCGGCATGGCAGGACCTCGGGGTGGCAGGACATCGGGGTGGCAGGACCTCGGGATGGCAGGACCTCAGGAAGGCAGGACCTCGGGATGACAGGACCTCGAGATGGCCACCAGGATAGAGGACCACCACAGGAGTACAGTACCGCCACAGGAGTACAGGACTGCCACAGGAGTGCAGGACCGCCACGGGAGTACAGGACCACCACAGGAACACAGGACTGCCACAGGAACACAGGAACACCACAGGAACGCCACAGGAACGCCGCAGGAATGCTATTAAAACACAGGAATGCTTCAGGAACACAGGAACACCACAGGACCATGGGAATAACACAGGAACACGGAAAACACGAAGGTGTCTGGAAACCCACAGGAAACACAGAGGCGTCTGGAAACACACAGGAGGAACACAGGCTAGCCGGATTAGCAGAACCAATCTGGAGGACGCTGGCCCTTTAAATCAGGACAAGTGCGCCTTAGCAGCGGCCTTGTTGAAGGAGGCGTGCAGCCTTGAAGGGACCACAGCCCGGAGCCTGGAGAGGTAAGTACAGGCCGTGGGGTGACTGCGCCACGGAGAGCACGGGTGTACCCGCGATCCATACCGAGGATCGCAGGTACGGCTGTGACACATTCTTTATAACTTGTATTTTATATATTTTACATATTTTAATTCTTGCTCATTCTTAGTTCAGCGGATGGTCCTATTCAGTGATTTACCCAATTTTTTGTGGACGTGTCTATACAAGGATATATTTTATGGCTAAAAATAACTGCTCACAAGATTCCAATACTGAGAACATGCAAAAATTAAAACATATTATGCTTCAAAGGTTGCATCCCCAATGCACAAAAGCTCCACTCACACTCCGTCAATGACAATAGAAGATAACTTCTTAGGCCACAAAGACTGGCTGGAACAGCAGGTCTCTATTTTTTGTGGTAGGCCAATTGGCTTACATACAGGGCCGCGTGCATGAGCCCATAGAAAGTAATGAAACCATGTGCTAGCCACTGAAACAAGCCTTGAAATGAAACCTAAGATAACTGCCTACATGAAACTTACTCATTTGCTGTATTCCTGTTTGCTCCTCCAAATACCAGTCACTGTGAAGACCATCAGGGCATTACAAGTGGTACTGTGGCTATAGTACCTGTACAATCACTAGGTAAAAGAAAAAATATAATACCAATTTCTCACCACTGTGACCTTTGCTTCAAATACAGGTTGCTTGTGTATTAAAGAAGTAGTGCTTAAAGGGAACCTGTCATCAGAAAGTGGTCTAATAAACGATTACCAGTATGTTGTCTAGAAGCTTTACACCTTACAGATCATGGTTCCATCACCTAGAAAATCAACTTTGAAGTGAAATGTAAATTGGTAGTATAAAGTCAAGGAGACAGAAAGATTAACAGTAAAGTCAAGCTCTCCCTGCCTCTGAACACCTACCCCCCTGACTTACATCACGCATCAGACTTCAGGAGATCTGGTTAGCGATGTTTCTGGGTGCAAGACCCTCACTTGCAGTGAAGGGGGTTTTCTGAGACAGGGAAAGAAAATAGCAGCAAAGAGACTATTTAATGTATGTATAATCTCCAATAATAAAGCGGTCTTCAGCATTCAAATATCACAACAGATTAGCAGCAGAATGCTAACAACAATTATCATAAAACTTAGCTTTTAATTGCAAATTATAAAGTTAAAAGGTATCCTTAAATGTATACAAATCTAAAATTGCCTAGTGTATTGAGCAGAAAAATCAACAGGTCAAGTCCGTGCACATTATTCACCACCTGCCATAAAGTGAAGACAGCATGATAATGGGTGGAGGTAAATATAGGTTTAGTCTCCACCCGTCTTCCACACGATGGGGCTTGGATGCACCGGCAACTTTCTGTAGGGAATGAAATCTCTCTTACCCTGTTTTTGCCCTATTTGCCTCCACACCCGTTGGATAGACTCCCAGCCCTACAAGGGCGGTCCCCAAGACTGTCCTTCATGCAGTCTAAGTGCCCCCTAAACTGGAAAGTAGTTGTCGTTACACCTTCCGACGCGTTTCGTGCACAATCATATGCATCCTCAGGGGAAATAATATTTGAACATGCAGGCTTCGGCCCTATAGCATACTAAACGTAGGTGTGAGCAGTGTGGCCCATCACCTGCTGACAGCGTCTCCCTATCACTAGGTATGTCTGGCGTTGGCGCCACATTTTGGGCGCACGCGCTTTAAATAGCCGTATCGGCCCGCCCTCTTACTCCTGCCGTGGTCGATCATGGACTCTACAATGATCACGTGCAGTTGTGGGCGGAGTCAGTATAACTATGGACGCGGTAGTTACGCACATGGCCACTCTTCACATTTACTAACTGAGAACCCCCTCCGTCACACTGGAATACACCTCAGGTTTGTGGCTCCTAATGGGTAGGTGGGGGTAAAGGACCTCTTATCTCCCGCCAACCTTATCGACAGTCAAACGCGATTTTAGTTGCAAGGGCGGTAGGTAATTTATTCTACTCCCTTGGCAGCGTTGCTGAGAAAAGAAGAGGAAGAAGACCTTTAATTAGAATCATGCTATATCGTGTTCGACTCTCATTCTGCATAGTAGATAAATTCAATGCTTATATATACAATACAACAACAGGTTATTAGAGACATGGATGTTGCATCAGTGAAGGACAAGGATTTTTAAAAAAAGAAGTGAAATTCAGTATCTCATTTAGACCTTGGGGCCACTGTGTCAAGAAGAAAGATCCATTGGGTCTCACGTTGTAAGATTAGTCTATCCCAGTCTCCCCCCTTATTGTCTCTGTACGGCTTCAATGCCATGAAATTTTATTTCTTACTCACATCCCCATGGTGAATCTGGTTATTGTGGCGGGCCAGGGGTGTATTCCCCCTTGTATGTGCTATGTCCCCCAGGTGTGCTCCCATCTTCTTCTCAGCTCACAAATGGTCTTTCCTATATACTCAATCTTGCATCACAAACTGCTCTATATATAACTCCTTGTGTTTTGCAGTTTATAAATTGCTTAATTTGGTAAGTAATGCCCGTTACTGTAGATGTAAAAGAGTCAATATAGCCATTTCTGGGGGGCATGCAACACATCCATACATTTGAAAACTGCCAGTGATCCTGGTTGGTCTCTCAAGCCAGTTTACTGTTCGACTGTTGGACAAAGTGGCTGTGGACCAGTCTGTCCTTGAGTGATTTCCCTTCCTGTATGTTACCGTTGCCTGGGCTCACTACTTTCTTGATATCAGGGTCCATTAATAAGATGTCCCAGTGCCTATCCAGTACCCTTTTTGCAGCGTGGCTCATTATCAAATGTCGTGATCAACATGATCAACCTTCTCCTCCTTAACTCAGTTTGTTTTTTGAGGAGATCATGTCGGTTTTTATGGAGCGCAATTCTATAGGCTTCCTTAAGATCTTATCCGGGTACCCCTTTGCCTGGAACCTAGACGCAGATCATCTAGCTGTTTGGAAAAAGTGGTGCGTCTGACGCAGTTCCTTTATGGCAGGGTACTGCCCCTAGGGATGCCTCGTTTTTAAGGGGCATAGGTGGCTGCTCTCCCATCTCAGCAGGGAAATTTGTCGAGGTAGTTTTAACGGTAGATCTCAGTCGTCATTGCTCGTCACGTCAATAGTGATGGCGTACATCTAAGAATGTAGGCATATTGGCAGAACTCTCATAGGTAAAGCGTAAAGCCTATTGGGTTAATGTTTAGATCTTTTACGAAAAGCTCCAAGGAACTGGGGGGGGGCCTGCCAGATCACAAGACGTCGTCTATGAATCTGTACCCGCCCGATTTTCGAGGTATCTGGTGTCCTCTCCCTCCCAAACACCATGGTCCTCCCACCAGCCCCAGGAGCAAGTTGGACATAGGTGGCGCGCACGGCCCAACCCATGGCAGTTGCCCCTGAGCTGCGTGGTAGAACTTTCCATAAAAGAAAAAAATTTCTGGTAAGGCAAATTCAGAAGCTCTTAGGATAAAGCTATTGGACCTCTTGCTGTATTCTCCGATCTTAAGAAGTGTGCAACAGCTTTTAAACCTATGCTGTGAGGTATGGAGGAAGATATAGCGCCTCCACTCAACGCTTCCCAATATATGCTCATGACCCAGGGAAATCCCGTCCAGCTTAGTCAGAAGGTCTAAGGTCCCTTGGTATGAGGGGAGTGTTGTTTAGAACAAACTCTCTCAGGACTTTATCCAGGTAAATACCACAAATTTGGGTTATATTACCTACCCCCGACATATGGGGCGTCCCTTTAGTGGGGACAACCCCTTGTGTATTTTAGGGCAGACTATAAAAAGTCGCCACCACAGGATTTTCTTGGCAACAGATAATTAAATTCGATTCCGATAAGGCCACATTTTTTTGCTGGCTTTCAGTAGAATGCTTAATTCCCTCATATATATGTGGTCGGATTTGCAGAAAGGATTTCATAAGTGTCTTTTATCCTTGAGCAGATCCATTACACATTTCCTTGGGTGGGGGGTCATCATAAGAACTATGTTACCCCCTTTGTCCGAACTCTAATAGTAATTGTTGTATCATTTTGTAGTGAACGTAGGGCCTCCATTTCAAGCCCTTGTACAATATATTGACTAAAAGAGTTCTCTAACTGTCTTAGGTCAGTGGTGACTCTGCTAAGGAATCGTCCATAGGTGAAGCATCCATGTTTGGGGGGAGACGGGTATTTTTAAGTTTACAGTCTGTATATGGCCCTTGCGCTGTATGTGCAGGAATGTGTCAGTCGCTAGACTCGTTAACAGTCTAATGTCGGGGAGGATCTGTCCGGGACCCCCAGTTCGGAACTGATTTGCTATCCGTTTAGCAAAAATTTGTTGCACACTTTAGCTTACGCACAAACAAGTTGAGATTTTACCATGCAAAGAAGAGGTCAAAATCTGAGCTAGGCACAAATGACAGGCCCTTTTGTAAGATACTCCTTTGTGGTTCGGTCAGAACTAGGGAAGGGAGTGGTTATAATCTGTGTTATCCCTATGCTGGTTTGACGGTCTGTAGCCTACGGGCTGAATGCTATATTGGGGCCCCTCTGTTGGGCCCCAGTGGCCCCGCTCTCTCAACTGATAAGGGTATTCTAAAAAATCCCTATTCAGATTTCCGGAACCTCTATTGCCTCTAGAGCCTCCCCTGCTTCCTCTACCCCGTCCCCTATTTCTAGGTCGCTGTTGTTTTACAGAGGAATTCAGTATCGGAGTCTCTGTCTCAGTGGATGTGAAAATATCAGTGTCACGGATCCACCTGTCTCCTTCCTGCAACGGCAGAGTAAATTTATTTTATTTGAAGTCCTGAAATCAGTAAGATTGGCGATGTTTTCGCTCTTTTATATGATATTGGAACTTCTCTAAAGCTGCTTGGAGGGCGCTCTCCCTGTTTTTGAATTCTGGCTCTCCCTCAAACTTTTTTGTTAGTTCTATTTGTTCCTGCAGTCTTATCTCTAAGTTTGCTAAAATTTTCCTTTCTTCTTCTAGCAACAATTGCATAAGCCTCAGCGAACTATTCGTCGCTTCACATTCCCATTTAGATACTAAAGTTGATGATCGACACCTTTGCGCTGGGGTTAATGTAATCCTCAGTCCTCTTGGAACTATTGAATTTTTTAAATAGCTTTCCAATGACTGGATCTCCCACCATGAGGTTATCCTTTCTCTATATATTTTGTTAAGTTCTTTAAATGCAGTTTAGGGTGCACTAGCCTGCATGAAGGGACAGTCTTGGGGACCGCCCTTGTAAGGGCTGGGAGTCATAACCAACGGGTTGGTGTAGGAGTGCAAATAGGGACAAAAACGGGGATAAGAGAGATTTCTTCCCTACAGAAAGTGCCGGTGCATCCAAGCCCCATCGTGTGAAGACGGGGTGAGACGAAACATATATTCCACCCCTTATCATGCTGTCTTCACTTTATGCAGGTGGATGAAATAATGTGCACTGACTTGACCTGTTGATTTTTGCTCAATAACACTAGGCAATTTTAGATTGTATACATTTAAGGATACCTTTTTAACTTTATAATTTGCAATTAAAAGCTAAGTTTTATGATAATTGTTGTTAGCATTCTGCTGCTAATCTGAGACAGGGAAAGCTTGAAATCTGACTGAAAGCTTGAAACCTGATATTCCTAATGACTCCCCATAAGTCTCTATAGAAATAAATACAGGGGGGGGGGTATCAGGACTTGTATGCCAGTTTTCTGGTATAAGGCCCTAAAATAATCACAATTACTTGCAAACTGCCAGTTATTGGCATTATCATTATTATTATTTTATGCAACCTCCACGCTAAGGGGGGTACTGTAGGCCGGTATGGAACATGCCTTAAAGGAAGTTGTAAGAGCCCTGCAACTGTTATAATGTTACATATCCCCTAGGAGCTCCGTTTTCATGTGGATTATATATCCAGAACTACCGTACCTACAATTTCTATTTTTTGCCTTTATGATCATCTATACCAATTTCTAAGTACAATACCATATATTATAGTAGTGCAATAAAAGCATTATTTGTGATTTGTTTTTGTATTTTTCATTATTCATATTTAATTTATTATTGATGGTATATTTTTGCAATATATAAAAGGGTTTTAAAACTACACATTTTTACTATATTTTACATAAAATGTATACTATACATGTTACATTACCAGTGCTCTAGATGGCATTGCTTGGTAACCTGTGTTGGTCATTTCTAAATACTCAATTTATTTTAGTCCATTCTGATTTGGTGGATCAATTTTTACCTAGCATCAGGCTAAGAATGTGTGGATACCTTTCTTATTTTTCATGTATACTGTAATATGTGTAGTCTCAGGCAAACTGGTCAAATACTGATTAGGGTAGGTACACTTTTTCTTCATTTGCCTAATATGTCATAGTATGGGGGTTAGAGTCACCTGCAGTCTAGTAAGACCCAGCAGCTTTGTACAGCCGCAGATGCATGATCACTGCGACTGCCACTATTCACTGCATAGCTCTGATTCTGTGCTTTGGAGCAGGCAGAAGCAGTAAAAACCTGGGACCTATGCAGGAACAAGAAGGACACTGCAGCATTATGTATTGATCTCACTGAAGATTTTGGGTACACTCTGCCTGCTGTCAACAGACAAAACTTTTTTTTCATTTTTATATGCACTGGACTATCATCATAAATTGTGACATTAACCCCTTAACAACCAGGGCCTTTTTCGTTTTTGCGCTTCCATTTTTCACTCCCAACTTCAAAAATGTGTAACTTTTTTATTTTTCCATGTAAAGAGCTGTGTGAAGTATTGTTTTCTGTGTAACAAATTGCACTTCCTAGTGATGGTATTTAATATTTAATGCCGTGTACTGGGAAGCAGGAAAAACATTCAAATTGCAAGGAAATTTGACGGCTTTCACTGTGCGCCCCAAATTACATGTCTTTGTTTTTCTTTGGGTTGGTATGATCACAGGGATACTAAATTTATATAGGTTTTATTGTGTTTTAATACTTTTAGAAAAATGAAAACATTCTGCACAAAAATTCTTCATTTTGCCATCTTCTGGCGCTAATACGTTTTTCATACTTCCGTGTATGGAGCTGTGTGTTGTGCTAAATGGGCTGCCGTTTGCTACCATTTTGAGGACTGTATGACCTTTTGTACACTTTGTATTGTATTTTTTATATGTTGCAAAATGGCAAAAAAAAGTGTCATTTTGGACATTTGGTTAATCATTGGGAATAACTGTTATTATATTTTGATACATAAGACATTTTGGGATACCTAGATATCTTACATGTATATGATTTTAAGTGTTTATTTTTATATCAGTTCTAGGGAAAGGGGTGTGATTTGAATTTTTAGTGTTTACTTATTTATTTAACCTTTTTTCTCTTTCATTTTACTACTGTATATACTCGAGTATAATCCCAGTTTTTCAGCACAAAAAATGCTTATACTTGAGTCTATTAAAAAAAAAAAACTCTGTACTCTCCTTTCCGATGTCCCAACTCCGCCCCCTGCAAGTACAGGCAGTCCCCGGGTTACATACAAGATAGGTTCTGGAGGTTTGTTCTTAAGTTGAATTTGTATGTAAGTCGAAACTGTATATTTTATAATGGAAGTTCTAGACATTGTTTTTTCTTTTGCCCCAGTGACAATTGGAGTTTCAAAATTTTTGGTGTAATTGGACCAAGAATTATCAATAAAGCTTCATTACAGACACCTTACAGCTGATCATTGGAGTCTGGGACTATAGTAAAGCATCCAGAGAGCTTCTCCAGAGGTCACAGTGGGCAGAGGGGTCCGTCTGTAACTATGGGTTGTCTGTAAGTCGGGTGTCCTTAAGTAGGGGACCGCCTGTACTCTTCTTTCTTGTGATGCACCAGCTCCTTGTCCCTGCACACTGTCGTTGCAACCTCACACCTGTAGCATATGTGTAATGTTCTTATACATCAAATCATACATCAGTACGGGGTTAATAGAAACATAAGTTAGGTATATACCTTGGTCATTAATAGGGTTCTCCAAGAATTATGCTTGGGGTGCTGCTCCACTTAAGAAACAACATGAAAGTCAGAAAAACTCATGATTGCATGTCTGTAACTAGTGAATTCATGTCTGTACACATTTCTTCACATAAAAACTAACAGAAATTGCCAGGATGTACCTTCTTTTTAAAGGAATACAGTACAAATACAGCCTACTTGCCATTGTAAGCAATGTATCATCAATTTCTCTTATTAATCCTAATAAATAGTCCTTCCTTTGAATTCACCATATCTTGGTGTAAAAAGAAAGAAAAACTATAAAACCATATGTCCCAATGAAAACATACCTCACGAAGACAACAAGTAAGGGGGTGGAGGACATTTGGCAAGGTGAAAACATCAGTTGTGCCCTTCCTTTGATGGTAGTACCCAGGAAAAGGTCTCAAGTGAAAGGTCAGCCTAATTCTATATCCCGTAGCTTAGATGGGGCTAAATGTTTGGAGTAATAATCACGCCATGGTGCCCAGAGTTGTAGAAACTTGTCGCTGGTGCCCAAGTATCAGTAGTCATAAGTCCCAATTCATCCAGGCAAAATAGTTCCTTTACTTTCTTGTGCCACATGCATAGAGAGAGTGGTAACGTAGCCGGCCATTGTAATGGGATCCGTTTCACTGCAGTGAAAAGTAAGGTGGAGAGTTGATTTATTTATGGCTGGAAAGAATTTGTAGGCTTCCACAAAAGAATGGCGACTGGGTCAAAGGGGATCGTACAAGAGCATAGTCTCTTGTTCAACTGTTTGTTTGGAGTGCAAAAAATATCTCTTTCCTGGGTAGCATCATCGCTCCTGAATCTCTTTGTAGGGATCCACAGAAAGTCACAGCTATTGAGAACTGGGGACATCATACCAGTCTGATAGCTCTTTAACGTTTTTTTGGGCTCTCAAACTACTACTGCAAGTTTATTTAAAAAATGTTTCCATTGTAGCCAAACAATAGGTTTCTGATGGGATAAATTGGACACCAGAAGTTGAAGTAGCATGTCTTAAGAAATGTTTTATTAATGTGCCAGTCCTAATGCACCCAAATCTGAATAAATAATATATTGTCTTCCTGAATCTCCCCTACAGATGTGCTAGAAGAAGATGATTACAGGGGAAAGTATATAGACTGTTAAACTACACATCCTTTATTCATCCATATTGTGTGCCAGATAGTTATCTTGCCCAGGCTCTCTAACACTTTGGACCCCATATCAGTTCCAATGACTACTACAGTGTTAGCTGTTGTTGGGCGTTTGCACTACTCCATTTACACTGTATGGGAATTACCCCATTCCATAGACTTTCAATCTAGCAATGACTGTCATGCCCGACCAAGGATCTTATTAAACTCAGGCTATGGGACCTTACTTCCTAGTGGAACCCAAGTGATGAGACACTTTTAAGAATCATAAAGCTCCAGTTTGACTGAATAAACTTATAAACGTGTATTTTATTATGGTTATGTCTAGACAGATAGAGGTCACGCCTATGTCTTAAATCAAGGGATAAAGATTTTTTTTCTTCATGAAAAATGTCTAACAGATTACAAGTTTTATAATAAAAATAGTGTTAATCCATTTTTGGGACTTGAAAAGGCTGATGATCTGTTGAATTGTAGAAAATGAGGTTTGTGAAACTGGAGTTTCATTGATGCTATGCCCAGCAAAAAAAATAATGGTTTCGTTCTCAAACCTATGTGTGAGAAGTGCAATGGACTGCAGATGCCTTGAATACTATCATGTTAACCTGTTAACTGCTTGTTAATTTATCAGGGGCGTGACCAACAGAAGCTGTGCCTCATAGCAGACCTTTGGATGGGGCCCGTTCCCCTTAAAAGATACATATTTGTATACACACGTTTACACAATCACAATCATTTATACACTGGTACACACAAACATGTGTCTACACATTCATACACATTTATACATATCAAATTTGCATATTGTATAGTACATACACATTAAATACATACATAGGGGGAGATTTATCAGAAGTGTCTGAGAGCAGAACTAGTTTCCCATGGTAACCTATCAAAGCTCAGCTTTCATATTCCAACAGCTCTTTATAAAATGAGTTATAAGAAAAGTGAGAATAAGAAAAGTGTGTATGTCATACATGTACTATACAGTATAAAAATGTATATCATCATATATATACATCATATACTTATACAAAGGGAGATTTAGCATTGGTGTTGCTGGGCTTTTTGGGCATATAAAAGTTGCACAGGACTATTCCTGCCACTTCACTATACTGGCATAAGCATAGAACTACTGCTAGTGCAAAGCAGATTCATGACTTGTGCAAATTTTTTAAAAGTAGCAAAAAAGTCACTTCAGCGCCCCTGCTGGTGCTGCGACTTTTGGTGCATTTTGCACCTTTTTTGTGCCTTTTTGAAAGAAAAATCCCAGACACATATAGCGAATACATACATTTATTAAAGGGCCAAAGCCACAGACAGACCTGTCTCAATGAGCCTGCATAATAATAAATCTCCCCCATAGTATATTCACACTGTATGCACAGATACGTACATATAGCATATATACGCACATTCATACAGTATATGGACATCATCATAGACATCCAGTATATACAACATACATATACAGCATATATACACATGCATCCAGTATATATATATAGCATATACACAGATATACAGATAATATATACACACACACCCTAAATATACAACATATACACATATACAATATATATACACATCCAGTATATACCACATACACACACATATACAGCACATGTGCATCCAGTATATACAACATACACACATATACAGCATATATACACACATCCAGTATATACAGCATGCACACACATATACAGCATATATACACACACGTCCAGTGTATAGAACATACATACACATATACCGCATGTATACATACACAAACATATATGCAAACACATATAAATTTGCATGAATTTACATATGTATTAATTATACTCACCTCCAACAAAGAAATAGTCTGATCAACTAAAGTACGGATGGCTCTTGTCTTCAAGCCTGGAATGTGGGGTTGTGATGTGATGGGGAATCACGTTACATGACCTGACCAGGTAGCAGGATAGGGCAGGCAGGCCCCGGGACGTCCCACAACATCTCCTGACTGCGTCTGACCAGCCTAGCCCATGCATCTTATATGTGGCCTGCAGTGAGGAGAGGATGTTGGATGGGATGGATACGTCCCGGGCCACATTATGCTCTGCCAGCAGGGATGTAGGGGGCAGGCCCGGAAGAACATTAGTAAATTATGCTTTGCCCTTTCATCTTGGGCTCGTTGCGTCCAGGCCCCGGTTGTCATGGCTGTTGTTACACCTATGCGTCTTATGAGGGTTATACGGATCAGCAAAAGGCAGCATCCAATTAATGATAGTGCTGGCACTGCACCAAGTCACATCCTAGGATCTCTGCTGGCTAAAGAAAAACTTTGTAACTGTATTTTTTTCACCTGACAGTACAAAGTATATGTATGGCTGGGACAAGAGAACAGATTCAAACTGCACCAAAGCCAACACCTCTTAAAGGATGCAAATATTTGGAGTTTGGTGGATTTGATTTTAATTTGAAAGGTCCTCTATAACATTAAATGCCTATTCTGACAGTGCTGCAGTGCTGCATTTTTGTTGTGTATAGAACCACATAGTAAAAGTCTCATGCCAGGTACAGTAATATTGGGTTGCCACAAAATTTATCTACTACTAAATTACAATCCAAACGAACCCACTGGTCAAACAAAACTTAACTTTTATTAATCTTTTAACCCCTTAGTGACCGCCCATACGGCTTTCTCCATCGGCCTAACCTAAGGTCTCCATGCAGGGAAGAGCAGTGCCCAGGCTGTCTTATGACAGCTGGGACCCTGCTCTACAGTCTGGATCGGAGCGATCGTGGGTTGCTATCTTCACTACCAGGCAGCTGGGGACCTAATGAAGGTCCCCGGGTCTGTCATCGGCATGTGCCTTCTCAGGCCAGCCTAGGCTGACACTTCTAATGCACTGCAATACATGGTTACAGTAGGTCACATCCTGACAGTAGTTCACATCCACTTATGGGGTGTCCTCTTACTCGGAAAAAACTGCACAATTCATAGACGCATTTTCTACTTCGATTCAGTTAATGTGGGTACAGTTTTTGGCTAAATTATTGTATTGTATTGTATTAATGAAAATATAAGTAAATTCCAGATCAAACCTTTATTTTGTTTGAAGTTCTGTAAAATACATAAAGGGTTAATAAGCTTCCTACCTGGTTTTGAATAGTTTGAGGGGTGAAGTTAATAGAATGGGGTGATATGTGAGGGGTTTCTATTAACAGAACTTCCAAAACCCCTATAGAAATGAAATGCTCCCTAAAGTAATCGATTCTAAAATTTTCTTGAAAATTTGAGAGAATGCTGTTCAATTTGTTATCTTTTAGTGTTGTAATAAAACAAAAGGACACTTCTAAAATGGTGCCAACACAAATCTGAGATATGGTAAATGGTAGTTAATAATTTGAGTAGTAAATCTATCAGTTTAAAAAAAAAACTGAATATTTTGAAGTTTGAAAATAGCAAATTATTTTCAAAGATTTACCAAATTTACCTTTTTTCATAAATAAATGTTAAATATATGAACCAAAATTTCCCACTATTTTGAAGTACAAAATGTAATGGAAAAACACAAAAACACTTGGGTATGTTAAAGCCTTCTAAAGTTATAGCCTCATAAAGTGACAGATGCTGGTTTTGAAAAATAGGGCTTGGTCATCAAGGCTTACCCACCGCCAATAACCGTGGTCGGTGCTTGCACCGATCGCGGCTATTAACCTTTCCGTTGCGGCCGGCAAAGTCGCCGGCGGCATTTAAAAGGCAGTGTCATGTGGGCGCCGCCATCTTTATTCCGATCGTCGCTCCCCTGAACGTCATCGGGGAGTTGCGATTGGTTGCCATGGTAGCCTCGGGTCTTCGTTTGACCCAAGGCTACATTGCTTCTGCAGATTCGTTACAATGAGCCAGTGGCTCATTGTAATGAATGACCTGCAAAAATGCCATATATTGCAATACATAAGTATTGCAGTATATGGTAGGAACAGTCTGACCATCTAGGGTTATTGTACCCTAGATGGTCTAAGAAATAGTGAAAAAAAAGAAAAAAAAAGTTTAAAAAATAAAAAAAAAATTATAAAAAATTTAAAATTCAAATCACCATCCTTTCCCTAGAACTGATATAAAACATAATAAACAGTATAAATCACAAACATATTAGGTATTGCCAAAATGCCCGATCTATCAAAATATAAAAACTGTTGTTGCCGGCGGTGACCTCCGAGATGGGAAATGGCCCCCAAATGTCCGAAATGCGACTTTTACACCTTTTTACATGACATAAAAAATGGAATAAAAAGTGATCAAAATGTTGACAGACCTCAAAATGGTAGCAATGAAAACGTCGGCTCATTTCGCAAAAAATGACACCTCACACAGCTCCGTACCCCAAAGTATGAAAAAGTTATTAGCGTCACATTCGTTTAATTTTTGAAAATGTATTAAAACGCAATAAAACCTGTATAACTTTGGTATCACCACGATCGTACCGAACCAAAGAATAAAGCTGAGGTGTTATTTGGAGTGCACAGTCAAAGTTGTAAAAACTGAGCCCACAAAATGCCTCTTTTGCAAACAAATACTTTTATCCTCTGGATTACAAAGGTTTAAAATCACACCTACTGCTGGTGTTCACCAGACCTGCTCTAGGATGTAATTGGCATGCTGTGAGTTGAAAGCTTGAGTTTGCCAGTTTTTTATTTCAATTTTTTTGCTGCATGAGGATTTGGTTTACTCTCAAGAACTTTGCTGCTACTTTAAGATCAGCTCATCTGTGACTCCTTCATATGGAAACTAAGTTTTAAAGTTTTCTACATATCAATATTGCTTTACATTTTTTTTTTATTGTAAAAAGAAATTGAAGCAGTCCTGTACATAGGATTTTCCTAGTAGAGGTGAGTTAATCCAAGCAGTATGTTAATTCATGAATAAATTATCCTTAATAAGCAAGTAGTTCAGAAAGAGTGAGTCATTTACAACCAGTCGGAACCACAAATGTGATCTAACGTTGGTGCTAGACTAAACAAAATAAAGGTTAATGAAGAACGTTCTGTGGACAGTTAAGAACTGCAGTGGAAAAAGGGATTTTAACCAGCTTTAACTACTCATAAAATAGTCACTGAGAAATAAAGTGCTTTTTTGGAACATAATTTTCATATGTTAAGCAAAGATACAATTAAAGAGATAATATCAGAGCAATCGTGAGTATAGAATTAGTAAAGGCTTTGATTAATTTTACTTGCAATGCTGCATGGGAGATTTCCAGGCCACACGGTCACCTGTGTTTACCCTTTACTTACCTTTGTCAAGGTAAGCAATAGTACTCAGTACTACTGCAGAAATATCTAATTCCGAATTATACTGTAGTTTCCATTTTCTATACAATGAAAACAACCATGTGATCGCCAGACCCATCACACAATGGATACACTAGGGCAGTGATGGCGAACCTTTTAGAGACCGAGTGCCCAAGTTACAATCAAAATCCACTTATTTACCATGAAGTGCCAACATGGCATTTTAAGCAATAACTTACTGCTACCTGTTTTTCTACATCTTTCAATCGTATCAGCCCAGGAGGCTGAAAGAAGGTGGGAAAATTCAGACTCTCATTGTAGCTTCCCTCCAGGGTCTCTCTGTAGAGGAAGAATGAAGGGTCCAGCAGTATGACCTTCAAAGATAATGCAGCCCTGTCCACACCTTGCCTGGGACTGCAGGAAGATGCAGTGGATTTGTTCCTGTCTGGTGAACTCTGTCCTGGGGTGATTACCTGAGTGCCCACAGAAATGGCTCTGAGTGCCATCTCTGGCACCCGTGCCATAGGTTCGCCACCACTGCACTAGGGTCTATCTATTTTATGCCATTTTCCAGTTACAGCAGAGTAAACAAATCCTGATTTAAAAGGGTTGTCCCATTTGAGACACTTGTCTGCCTGTTATTTTTATTATAGGTACAGTACAACTTTGAGTTCGATTTTTTACATAAATACCGTAAATAAGCATTTTATTGCATGAAATAAGTATTTGTTCACCTACCAACCAGATAGAATTCTGTCCCTCCCAGACCTATTACTTTAAATAGCTCCCCCTCACAAAATTGTAGACCTGCACACGGTGGGCTACAGGACTGTAGGCAAGCAGCTTGGTGAGAAAGCAACAACTGTTAGCGCAATTAATACTATAAAATGGAAGAAACCCTTTAAAATAGCACATAAATTGTGATTCTAGATGTGATGGTTTCGAATTTATAGATATTTTAAAGTGTGCCCCATTTCGGCTTTAAAAGTTTATAGATGTTGAAATGTGTCTGTCAGCTGAAGGCAGCATGGAGAAGGAGAGATACAGGAAGACAGAGCTTACAGTTTTGCAGAGGTACATGCAACCGCTGCCATCGCCAGTTGATCTGGGAAGGGTAACAGATTTGCCCGCCATAAACAATTTTTATCATATTTAGTACAAGTTTATTAAATTCTTTTTACAAATTAAAAAACTTATGGGGAAAAAAGACAAATACAGTGCTTATCATTTTTTAGACAATTATTACCCACCATTATTAATAAAATTATCTTATCAGTTAACACCCGTTCTGCAAAGACATGTATATGTACTGCCCTGCAAAATGTACTTCCAGCAAACTGCAGCCTATTACATCCATCTTCTGGCAACCAGTCGCCAAGTGGTCCTTGCCAAGGAGGAGGGAGCTAATTATGGTGTGAAAAGGTGATCCTGTCAGCAGGCACATCTTTTATAATTGAACAATGCTCCAAACAAAAACAAGAAAAATAGATAAAAACCTAAATGGGAATATTCAAAGATGCAGCACAAATCTATCCTTGTATAGCTCCATTACAGCCCACATTCAGCTGAAGAGTTATTAAAAGGTTCTGCAATGAATATTTATCCTTGTTCTTATGATAACCCAAATTTAGAAAATACAATTGTCACGGGACCAAAAAATATTACAAAATATACCTGTTCTGAAGAACAAACCTACAGAACTTATCTTGTACCTAACCCGAACACTGCCTGTCACTGGATAAATTACGTACTATGTTCAACTTAAACCTGTGATGACTTCTTACTGGTAGGCAAGCAGCTTGGTGAGAAAGCAACAACTGTTAGCGCAATTAATAGAAAATGGAAGAAACCCTTTAAAATAGCACATAAATTGTGATTCTAGATGTGATGGTTCAGAATTTATAGATATTTAAAGTGTGCCCCATTTCGGCTTAAAAGTTATAGATGTTTGAAATGTGTCTGTCAGCTGAAGGCAGCATGAAGAAGGAGGGAGATACAGGAAGACAGAGCTTACAGTTTGCAGAGTACATGCACCCTCTGCATCGCCAGTTGAATCTGGGGAAGGGTAACAGATTGCCGCCATACAAATTTTTATCATATTTTAGTAAAAGTTTATTAAATTCTTTTTGCAAATTAAAAAACTTACATGGGGAAAAAAGACAAATAAAGTGCTTATCATTTTTTAGACATTATTAACCAACACATGTAAGTAATAAAATTATCTTATCAAGTTAACCCCGTTCTGCAAAGACATGTAATGGTACTGCACTGCAAAATGACTTCCAGCAAACTGCAGTACTATTACATCCATCTTCTGGCACCAGCGCCAAAGTGGTCCTTGCCAAGGAGGAGGGAGCTAATTATTGGTGTGAAAAGGTGATCCTGTCAGCAGGCACATCTTTTATAAATTGAACAATGCTCCAACAAAAAACAGAAAAATAGAGAAAAACCTAAATGGGAATATTCAAAGATGCAGCACAAAAATCTATCCTTGTATAGCTCCATACAGCCCACATTCAGCTGAAAGAGTTATTAAAGGTGTCTGCAATGAAGATTTATCCTTGTTCTTATGATAACCCAAAATTTAGAAAATACAATTGTCACAGGGACCAAAATATTACAAAATATACCTGTTCTGAAGAACAAACCTACAGAACTTATCTTGTACCTAACCCGAACACTGCCTGCACTGATAACTACTACTATGTTCATAATTAACCTGTGATGATCTGACTGGTTCAGTGTGGTTAGTTTTATAAATTTTTCCAAAAACTGCTGAAACAAAACAGCCGAGCAACAAAAACACCAGACTATACAAAATTAAACATGCCAGAAAAGAGGCTCAAAAAGTCACATGATGATATTTCAGGTCCAATAAGTGTGAGGTCAGGCCTGCAGTGTTTTCCCTTGCATATGTTCTTAACAAAATTTAAAGTGCTTTCAAATTCTTCCACGCTGTAGGAATTTTAATGTGTGCAGTATTTGCAAACCAGGAAAGTAAGTAACTTATTGACATTTATGCTGCAGAACTATCAAACTGCACAAAAGTTCACCAACCTCTTAAAATATTCCAGTTCGCTTAACGTGGGATGATTTTCCGTCACGCCAAGGGTGGAAGACGAGTCTTGTAAAAGCAAGTGACTGCAAGAAGTATTTCACATGATTTCCAACTAGTGGGTTTAATGCAAATGATTTACCAGAAAGTACTTTTTAATGTTCTGTCATAGACGATAGGGGACGCAAGGGAATGTATTTATTGTATGCATAAAGAATTATTTTACATTAAGCAGCAAGTTTTTCTTATGACAGATCAAGTAACCCTCTCCCAGCTGTGCTACTCTGTGATACTTTGGATTTGAATAGATCGGGTAACAATTTAGATGTGAAACAGTTAATATGACTTGAACTTTACAAGCTTAGAAGGACATTGAGTGCCTGGGGCCTACGCTTTATGGCACTTAGTTATCCTCTCCTGCGCCAGTCATATAGAGCAAAAGGTTATTTCATTAAAACAATGACTTTCACACATGTTTCCAGAATTCTGGGTCAGTCTTTTGTGTTATACGTGAATCATCTTGAATGATTCTCAAAGTATGCATGCAATTATTTATTTGGAACATTAATGTTCAAGATGTATTTTCAGGCACCTTATTTTACCTTATTGTTTATTGAATGACTAAATCTATCATGTTTGTATTTTTTTCTGCCACATTGCACTCATATTCCTAGTTGAGGACACAGTGTTAATGTGGTATACGGTAAGCAAGAATTGGTTTCTTCTAAGTGTTTACACTTGCTTTGCTAACATTATATGTAATTACAGTAAATATAAAAGAACTATTATATTTGCAAATATGCTGCATCATGTTTGAAGATATTTTTGTCAGTCCCCCTTTACAAACAAACAGAATTATGCCAATATTGTGCTGTTTGCCTTTTTTTATCCAGGGCTATGGAATTTCTGTTCTGAAGCTGCATGTCAAGAACTTTCCACAGCAAGAATTAAGCGGTGGAGATTTACTTCTTCCTATCTCTGCCCTGAACGAGAGTCAAATTAATGTTGCCCACAGTTCCCAAAATGCATTGTGTTCTCTCCAGTAATATACTAGTTAAACCAATGAGATTCTTACAAATAAATATACTGCATATTATACATACAGGATGTATGTAGTGACTTGCCTGTCACCCTTCATAACATGGAGAACATAATACATAGTGGAAGCTAGCAGTAAAACAGTTACATTAAGTTTATATCCTCTGATGTGTAAGCACTAAGGGATAACATCTCCCTGCTATACATAAATTGTCTGGATAGCAGACAGTAGGGGGAGAGCTGTAGAAGAGTGTATGACACAGCATGAGGTGCAGAGAAATAAAGAACATTTGGCAAAATCCCAGAATTGTATGGAGGGACTGATAGAGAACAGCCTCCTTCTGTGTAGGAGACTTCTGCCTCCACAGCGCTTGACACACTTAGTTACACAGAAAGCAATGGTCACATGACCTCCATCTCCTTCCTCTAGAATGAGCAGGGATCAGCAGCCTCTTCCCTCTGTGAAACCATATCTCTAAAAACCTCTAAACAACAGAATCACAGTAAAAATAAGAAAAGCCAGGAGACACAGCTACTGCAGAGCCAGGCTAAACTGAAGAGGATAGCAAATAAACTGCTGCACATAGATAATCAAGGTAATAGGCAAAGTTGTTCTACATCCCAAAAGCCATTGAATGTGAAAAAAAATATTGGAGTTGTGCTTTAAGAAACCATATACTCTATATTCCATTTAAACATACCAGGATACAGGACAAATCTTCATAAAAATGAATTCCTTTATTGTGTTTGTTTGATTGTCTACTCGAGTATAAGCCGAGGTACCAAAAAAACTGGAAAAAACTACAGTATGTCTCTGGCACATACTGTGATGTCAGCGAGCTGCTGACTTCACACCTCGAGCGACGGCACCGCACGGATAGAGGGAGCCGGAGCACCATTGGACAGAAGAGGACCTTTCGGGGGGGGGATGCATCGGAAGGTGAGTACCCTTTTTTCTAGACCCGAGTATAAGCCGAGTCAAGGTTTATACTTGAGCATATATGGTAAATGAACACATTTTGTGGTATCTTCCACTTCGTGTCCACTACAGTATTCCCAAATCACAGTGTACCTTACAGTAGCCCAAACTCAAGTTGCAGTATCCCCCACACAGTAATCCCAAGTCACAGTCAGAGTATACCCACACAGTATGAAAATTACATTGTCATCCACCCAGCAGCTCCCAATTCACACTGTCCTCCCCTTCCCTCCCTGTTAGTACTATTGCCAGGACAGGTAAAAGAAAAAATACTTAACTTCTCTCTCTTCTCTCTCTTCCCTCTGGTGCAGCAGCAGCTGTCACTTGGCAGAGGCATTCGCCTCCTCATTTGTGCTGCTTCTCCTCTATATCAGGGGCAACTAGCGTGCAGCCTGTGAGATAGAGAGCAGTGCAGCAGGAAGATAAAGGCTCCCTTTCTCACTCTTTTACCAATTCAATCCTTGACAGGAGAAATATCGGCACTACGTGGAGGCCCCCATGACTGGAATCCCACTGTACCCCCTCTGATTGTGGTCCTGCTGACAAGTGAAGACATTGATTTCACATGATACCTTGCAGAAATCGCATGATGTGGGCAATGACTAATAGACAGATAAGACATTCCAGTTTTTATTTTAGCACAAGCGCGTTGACTTTATGTTATTTAACAAGCCATTTAACCCTCTTAACGCCAAAGCCACTTTTCACTTTCTGACACGACACAAACCCCCTTTTTTCAAAATCTGAATCTCCGTATGTCACTTTAAATATGGTTTATAAACTTTGAAAACGACTTTCACTATCCAAGTGATTTTAAACAAAATTGATTCTTCCCCCTCAGTGACACTTGTACTTTCATGATAGTTGAAAAATTTTGGTGGTATGTTTTGCATTTATTTACTGGGAAAATTCGATATTGGGTGAAAATATGAAAAATTCTTGATCTCATCAAAATGCTTAAAATGTTCTACTTTTTCATACATAGTCTAATAACCCAACGCAAAAATCCTTAATCAACTAACATTCACTAAAGCCTTCTTTATGGTGGACATGGTTTTGTGCCATACTGTTTTTTGTGGATGTTATGGGGCTTTTGCGAACGTAGTGTTGATTTTTCACATTTTCCTTTCATAATAAAAAAGCTCCAAATCCTGCTATTGAGGGACCTCCTAGGTCTTAAAATGTCACTTTGAGAGGCCTAAATAAAAGTAAACAAACCCCATAAATTACCCCATTATAGGGCAACATCCCCCACCGGGGCCTAGCCTGTTCTTGGGGGCTGGAGTCAGCTGGGCGCCGCAGCTACCTGAGTGGCTGGCGGTTGCAGCCTAGGCACGCTAGTTGTCTACGGTGCTGGTATGGGAACGGGAGGGGCGTCCTACAGCCTGGCAAGGTCTTACAGCAGGGTGGTGTTGGCAAGAAATGATGAGGGAGAGGCTGCTATAGCGGCGGTTCTCACTGGGGCAACACTTTGGGGTCTGAATATGATGTCCCAGTGGGTGGAAGGGGTGCCGTGATGGTGACAGCCAAGATAGCAGGGACCAGACGGAGGCAGACGTTGAACAAAATAACTACAGTTCTCTTATTGGAACCGACAGGAACATTAGCAACGTGCCTCAACAGGATGGTGGAATCTGGAGATGTAGTTGGAGAGAGCCAAGGTGTAGATCATCAGACTGGATGCAAAGGGACAGGATTGGGAGGGTTAGCTGTGTCTGGAATGATGCTTCAGCTTTACTGGATTGCTCAGGTATCACCCTTGAAGGTAGGATGATACCCCTTTCCTCAATAAACTAGCTATTAGCTCCACTCTTCAGGCAGGGAGAATGCTCACCTACTCTTGGTCTGGGGCTGAGCCTGCACAGACTCCTGAGTCTCGAAGCTGAGAGAGAAATCTCCCCTCACATGCACTCTTTTCAGAGAGGAGAATGATCTTCTGCCCTTCTAAAGTTCCTGAAAAGGGGTTTTGTTACTCCATGGTCAGGTGGTGGCTACTTCCTCAATTACATCTCAGCTCACAGAAGGAAGAAACAGAGTGTAAACTGTGATTGGCTGACACATATGACATCACACAAAACACTTAACTCCTGCAATTCACCAGGGCAGGTTCTACCACTGCAGTGTTCCCCTGTATTATCCTGTGTTATGTAGTGACATACGTGGGGCTGCTGATCAGACACCTACAAAGGCGGCAAGCTACCATGGCTTTACAGTATGGAGCTTCTCGGCCTTTTGACGGGACAGGCGGGAATAATACCTCCCGTCCAGTGTAGTCCTGGGTGGCGAAGCCCATAACCCCGCTGCAATCGAAGAGTAGCGGACCATGCCGGTGTGCGGTTCTGCTTTACCAGGCGGGCCTTCTTTAATTCGGCCGGCCATGGAGCGCTGGGCCTCCTTTTCTCGGCGTCGCGGTCCGAGACAAGCGTCTAGGAGTTGCGGCGGAAGGGACTGAGGATGCGGAGGTGCCGGTCGCAGCTGGTCTCTCCGGGGCCAGGCTTGCCCTCCACAGATGGTGCGGACAGGTGACGGAACGAGCGGGAGCAGCTGGAGGTCGGACCACAACGCAGTATGGCAGGCTGGCGGCAAATAGCAGTAGGCGCCGGGCAGGTTGCTCACGCACAGTAGGTCCCAGCCGACTGTCGCTCGACAGGGTCGGGGCCCTCCCCACGTGGCGCCTCACTGGGGCCACGAACAATACCAGCATGGTAGCACGAGGAGAGGCACTAGGAACCTCTCCGGGTGGAGCTTGCGCTCTCCATCACTGCTGAGTGTAACGTCCTCGTGACGAAGCTCGGGTCGATCCACGAATCACCGCGTGCCCAGCGTTTAAGGCTCTGTACCGGCTGGGCGTAGACAACAATCATGGTCTCAAAGCGCTTCCTTGGAACTCCGGTTTGTTCCACGGAGGCGGAAATGACCGAGGACTTCCACATGGTGTTGACCTCACTGCGCAAGGTCCACACTAGTTACTGGCGTTTCGTTGAGACGGGGCAGGAAGTCCGCTTCGTGCCAGAGGGAGGAGTCCAAGTCTTTCCCGCCAAGAGCTGTGGCGGGCCTCTATTTTTTCCTTGCGCCACAGGGGCGGGGGTTTGCGGCATTCGCGCGTGGGTGGAGCTTGGTGTTTCATCTGGATTTCCCGCCAGTGCAGATTTTGGCGGTGCTGGAAATACTTGCTGCGCCACAGCCTCTGAGGTAAATCTTCAGGCACGGCAGCACCGATGCTGTAGCAGAGCTGACAAAGTTCTTTGCAGAGTTTAACCTCTTGAGTGCTGAGCGGTGTGCTCGACAGCATGTCGCAGCAGTAATCAGTTCAATGCGAACACACAATCCTTGGGCCTAAACCGAATGGCAGCAGGGTTAGGCAACACAGTCTTTTGCAATAAATGACAGTCTATAGTGCCGAATAGGCACAGAAGTATATCCTGTTCGTGACGCCACTTGCAACATCCCCACGGTGCCTAGCCTTTTCTTGGGGCCTGGAGTCAGTCGGGGCCCGCAGTACCTGAGTGCTGGCGTTTGCGGCCTAGGCACGACTAGTGTCACGGAGCTTGGTATGGGAACCGAGGTGTCCCAGGCTGGCAAGTCTCCAGCAGGGTGGTGTTGGCAAGAAATGATGAGGGGAGGCTGCTTATAGCGGTTATCTACCTGGGGCAACCTTTGGGGTCTGGAATATGAGTCCCAGTGTGGTGATAGGGTGCCCGTGATGGTGACAGCCATAGTAGTCAGGGACGACGGAGCAGACATTGAACAAAAATATCTTTACAGTTCTTATTGGGAACCGACCAGGACAGGAACATTAGTCAACGTGCCTCAAAGGATGGTGGAATTGCTGGAGATGTAGTTGAGGGAGCCACAGATGTAGATCATCACCCTGGATGCAAAGGGCAGGCTGGGAGGTAGCTGTATCCTGGAAAGGATGCTTCAGCTTATCCTGAATTGCTTCAGGTATCACCTGAAGGTAGTGATGATACCCCTTTCCTCACTAACTAGCTATTAGCTCCAATCTCATGGCAGGGAGCTGGCTGCACCTGCTCTTGGGTCTGGGTTGTGCTAGCTGCACAGACTCCTCTGAGTCTCTAATCTGAGAGAGTGAACTCTCCCCTCACACTGCACTCTCTTCAAGAGAGAAACTGACTTCTTCTGCCTCTAGCATTTCCTGAACAGGGTTTTGTTATCCCACTGGTGTGGTGGCCTACTCCTCCAATTACATCTCACTCTCACAGAAACAGATGTTACCACATGTGATTGGCTGACACATATGACATCACACCAAAAGCTCTTACTCTTGCTTACCGGCAGGCTTCTCACACTGCAGTGGTCCCCCTGTATTATCTAGTGTTATGTAGTGACATGCTGGGGCTGATCAGACCCTACACAGGCTGCAAGCTACATGGTGGGACGTATTCCGCAAACACAGCTACTGTCTTGCATGGCGAGGGTTGCAAAGAAACTACACCCCTCAACGTACGATAAAACAACTTTTATGAATGTTTGTTAACCTTTACATTGGTTAAAACAAAATCAGATGCAATTTTGAAAGTTAAAATTTTTTTGGCTAAATTAATGTGTGTTTTTCAAAAGGTACAAATTGCTCAGTCGGATGAAATACCAAAACGCTCCACAAAATTTGATACCCAATCCCGTGCGTATAACAAGTACGCCAGGGTCATCGAAGGGAAGCTGTGGCATTCAGAGCAGCAGATTATGCATTGTCACTTTTAGTGACTATACAATCTTTATTTTTTTGGCAATTTGGACATATAAGGCTTATTTTTTGCGACATGAGATGCACTTACAAATACTTTCATTTTGTGGTCATTAACTTATTGAACAGATTTTATTAACTCTTGAGTATGGGTGAAAAGAAATTGTCAATTTGGTTTTCTTATTTTTATATTTTTGGGGCGGTGTACACCGCACACTAAAAATACTATATTATCTTATTCTATAGGTCACTATGATTACGGTGATACCTCATTATATAGTTTCATTTACTGTATTATACTCATGTATAAGACGAGTTTTTCACAAACAAACTGTGCTGAAACCTCACTCGGCTTTACACGAGTCATTAAAAAAAAATTAATACTCACCCTCCGGTGCCGGATCCACCGGCGGCGGCTCCCGAAACCACGCGGCGCTCCCAAATTCAGACATTAAATAAATAAACTGAGTTCTCACCTTCCGGCGATACTCACCCCCGAATCCGTCGGCGGCCGGTTCCGATCCTCGGCGGTGCTCTCGATCCCCGGGGCTGTCTTCTTTCTTCTTTTTGCCGTGCGGAGTCGCGTCCATTCTCCCCGCCGGCGACTCAACTATGATGTGGCGGTGTGACGTCATCAGCGGCGACACCGCAGCATCAATGAGCGCCGGCGGGAGATCCAGGACGCGACTCCCCCGGCAAAAGAAAAGAAAGAAGACAGCTGGCGCCGGGATCGAGAGCAAAGCCGAGGATCGGAAGCCGGCGCCGGATCGGGGGTGAGTATCGCCGGAAGGTGAGAAATTAAGTTATTTTTTTAATGTGCTCAACATACAGGGGGCAGACTATATACATGAGGGGGCAGGCTGTATAACATGAGGAGGCAGGCTGTATACATGAGGAGGCAGGCTGTATACTTGAGGGCGGCTAGGCTGTTATAGCAGGCGTTACATGAAGGGGCAGGCTGTATAACATGAGGTGCAGGCTGTATACATGAGGTGCAGGCTGGCTGTATACATTAGGGGCAGGCTGGCTGTATACATAGGGGGCAGGCTGGCTGTATACATTAGAGGGGCAGGCGGCTGTATACAGTAGTGCAGGCTTAAGGGGGCTGGCTGGCTGTATACTGAGGGGGGGCTGGCTGTACCACTTGGGGTGGCTGGTGTATACCACTTGGGGCTGGCTGTATATTACACCCTCGGCTTATACTCGGGTCAATAGGTTTTCCCAGTGTTTTGGTGGTGTAAAATTAGGAGTATGCTTATATCGGGTCGGCTTATGTATTTATACAATTTTACTGGATAAAAACTAATATAGAGGAAATCTCATTTGTTTTTTGCATCGCCATCTTTCCTTTTATATTTCCTTTTAATATTTTGGTTGACGAGCTATAGGGCTATTTTTTACGTGTTGAGTTGTTCTTTTCAGTGGTACTATTTTGTGCACATAACTTTTTGATCACTTTTTAGAACATTTTGGTGAGATTTTTATAAAAATTTAAATTTTTGGCGAGTTTTGGGTTTTTGTTTTTACGGTGTCACCTAGTGGGTCCAAATGTTTGACTTATTGTACGGATCGTTACGGAAGCGGTGATACCAAATATGTGGGTTTTTTTTGGCGATTTTGTGGGGTTTTTCATTTTTGCATGTGTATAGGGAATATTTGTGTTTAGGGACTTTAACTATTTAATTAATTATTTTATTAAAAAATGTTTTTATTTAATGTTTTTAACTTTTTTTACTTTTTTTACAGGTTAGCTTGAACAAGTGATGCACTGATCGCTTGTTCAAGCTATTCTTCACCTTACACAGATGTATTACACTGTGTAATGTAACACTGTGTAATGTAATCTGCGATCGGAACAGCGGACCCAATCATGTTCTCTTCATCAGACATGATGTTATGCATAAACTGAAAATTCACATAATTTTATACACCAGGCAGTGATCATCAAAGGGTATTAAAAAAAACTTAAAAGAACAGATTGATAAGTACAGTGGACATCTTATTACGACAAGAGATCAATAAACACACTAAAAATCTGTGAGGTCAACACAGACAGCCCTGGCTCTTATCGCTTGGGCTCCAGTCAGAGTAGGAGGTCATGAAACTGGCATGAATGTTAAGGCCACTTTGTAAGGTGCTGAATCTCTGCATTAATTTATACTCCGATTCTATACTGTGTCTTAAAACGAGGGGGCGGAGCATGAGAGCGTGAGGATGTGCTTGCACAACACAAGGGCATACCTCCCTATTACTGTGTAGTGAGACTATGGAAGACATGGTACTGGATAGAGGCAAGTTACGGGCCTCAAGGCAGCACAAGGGTTGTAAGATCCTTGGGAATCCAACATATTCTGGCTGTGACGGTAAACGCAATCGCCGCAAGCATACCTGGATAGGTCCGGAGTACAGGATTTTGAGCCCTGCCTTTTGAAGTCACTGACTGTGAGCGGTGGTGACAGGCGAGAACGTTTGGCGGTTACCTGAGGAGGTCATAGGAAGCAGCCTGCAGGACTGAAAGCTAATTGGATCATTCAGGAACTATTGGCTGTAGCTCTGTGACCTACATACCAAGCTGGGTATTAACCATGTAGCAGAAGAGGGGAAACAGTACAGCATGTAATGTATATAAAATTAATTCTTTTTCTGTGATCCTTGTCAATAAAAAAGCGTATTCACTTACATGTGCTTGTTTCCTTTTAATGCTTACTTTCTGCTGGGATCAGTATGTGCTTAATACCTGATTGAAAGAGGTTTGTATCCAGATATTTAAAGGAAAGAAGAGTGATTTCAATATCTTAAAGACAGCATTCCAGCCCAATGGGTTTATAGCCTGTGTGCTCTCGGTGGTCTGTATCAATATCTGCTGTATTATTTTGATCAATATTTGGATTACGATATGGACGAATATTTGATATTAATTCTGGACAAATTACTGGGACTAAAATCTGGATAAGGCATTGTAGTTTATTCGGATCATAGTGTGCATGGGATCTGGACCTGAATGTCTAGCTGCTCAGGATTAATTTTTGGATAACTACTTGGACTAAAATCTGATTGTTTATGTGGATTAACATCGGACTAATATCTGAATTAACCATTGGGCTGCTCTGGGGAAATCTGGGATACATTTCTGGTTTAAGTTTTGGATTAACTGCAGGATTAATATTTGGACTAACAACTGGTCTTGTATTTGGACTAACATTGGGGCTAACAGCTGGAGCCATTTCTGATTAACAACTAGTTAATGGACTGTAATAGCCAAGTAGGATTTGCAGATATTCTTAATTGTAATATAGCTCCAATTGTGATCTTCTTATGAAATAACTTTTATTTCAGTGGGACATTAGGTAGTGCTGTATTTAATCTAAGCCAAGATAGGAAATTCCAGGAGGTGAATCAATAATACCCCTTTAGGAAAGGCATGGCATACAAAATAGAGGGACCAAAAATAGAGGGACCCCGGAAAAGACTCTTTCTCCTGGGGGAAAGGTAAGGGGAAAACATTTCTAAAACTGATAAATATCTGAATAACTATGGAGGAACCCTAAAAATCTGAGTCTGCGACATCTCATGAAGATGTAAATAAGGATAAAGTGTCCCTAAGGGATATATCGGACCAGATTAGACAATGTTTTGAGGTGGTAAAGAGGTAAAGTCAGATTTGTCTGCAGTGAGGAAGGAGTTTGTGGTTTTTGAGGAAAGGTTTCAGGAAGTAGAGACAAGAGTGGGTAAAAATGAGGACTGTGTAACAGCTCTAAAAATAGAACTCAAAGAGGCTATGCAAGATAATAAGAACTTGGCTCACAAACTTCTGGATCTGAAAAACAGGTCCAGAAGAAATAATTTGGGGGTGATAGGCTTACCTGAAAAGGAAAAAGGTGATTATCCAGTGGGTTTTTTCACTGCATGAATTAAAAAACTTGTTGACTTCAGAGGTATTTCAGATTGAGAGAGCTCATAGAGTTCCTCCGATGATAAAAACTCCAGGTGCTTCAACAAGAGTTTTTTTATCAGGTTTTTATCTAGTAGAGATAAGGAAATTGTTCTTAGTGAAATAAAGAAGCAAGATGTGAAGTGGAATAATAACAAAGTGTTGTTCTTTTCAGACTACCCAGCAGATGTTCACAAGAATTATTTTAAGAATGTAAAGAAACAATTAATGAGAAAGGGTATTAAGTACTATCCAGTTTATTCTGCTAGACTGAAAATATTTCAAGAGGGTACAACTCATATGTGACTCACCAAATGAGGTGCTAGGATGGTTGAGACACCATGCTAAATAATTGTTTAATGCTACTGGGAGAGGGATGCCGTAGTGTTATGCTAGGTTGAGGATCTGTCAAAAATGGTAGATATTTGTGGTATTTTTTTTGGTTTAGCGACTACACTCACTCCTCCTTACCCTTACCTTTTACAGCTGGTACAATATTCTTTATTTCCTCATATGTCAATATATATCCTGGTATTTATACCAGGGGGTAGTACTCCTTCATGTACTCATGTAATTAGGGGGACAAGTAATGAATAATTAATTATTTAATATTTTGTCATGGAACATCAGAGGGATATCCAAAAAAAAAAGACTAGCTGTTTTTAATGTTATTAAGAACTGTTTACCTGCTATTGTATACCTCCAAGGGACACACTTGACTAAATATACATTACAGGTTTTGTTTAAAGGATGGGTAGAGAAAAGCTTTCATTCATACCACTCCTATATTCTAGGGGGGGTTTCGATTCTATTTCATAAACATCTTTCTGTGGAAATTCTCTCATCTAAGGCTGAATTCACACGGCCATTTAGGGGACATATATACGGTGACGTATATATATGTCGCATATACATCCCTCATAGGCCAACAATGGGCCCGAGGCACCGTACTGGAGCGGTACCGTACTGTTCTGTAGCCATGAAAAGATAGGACACTATGGGGAGTGGCGGGGTGAGCAGCGCTCACCTCCTCCTCCTCTCCCCGGCGCCGCCGTGTGCCCACCGTGCCCTACAGTAGATAAAGAGGGAAGGTAGATTTTTTTGTTTTGTAGTATCTATGGGAAAAAATGGTTCTGGCGACAGTATATATTCCACCTCCTTTTAGCCCAATGAAAAACAACACTATGGTTACTCTTGCTTGCAGATGGGTAGGGGGAACGGCGCAAGGAGGATAGAGGTTTAAAGATCCAAAAACCTCATGTTAAAATACAAATCAATTGATCCTCCGCTTCTACTTTCACCCACTTCAAAGAAAAAGGAAACGTAGTACCTTTCCGGTCTATACATTCACTACTCACGGGGACAGTCCTTGACTCATACTTAATGTCCTCAATTTTCTATGCATGGAGCATAGGAGTCCTCTTATGAGGTTCGATGTTGCGGCATGGCGTTTCTCCTAGAGATTTTGTAGGTAGCCCGTAGCCTCTGTGTTGCCCCTAATTACTCCCGCCAGGGAACTTGTTCCTCCACTTTTCGTTCCGTTCTCCTCACTCCTTCATCTGGTTGCTGTTCGAGGTAAGAAGAAAAGGCAAAAACAATGGTGCAGTATTTTCCCAGTTTCTTAAAAACTATTTTATTGGAAATACTCACAAGAGTAGAAGATAAAAAGGCCTTATATATATATATATATAAAAACACGCTCGGTACAACTGCCTATCTTCTACTCTTGTGAGTATTTCAAATAAAATAGAGATTTACCTCCGAACCTCATAAGAGGACTCCTATGCTCCATGCATAGAAAATTGAGGACATTGAGTATGAGTCAAGGACTGTCCCCGTGAGTACTGAACGTCTAGACCGGAAAGGTACCACGTATCCTTTTAGCCTAGAAGTATTATATATTCTTTTTGATTTTTTGTCGGATAAAAGGGATATGATGTTGATAATAGTGGGGGATTTCAATAATACTCTTGAACCTAGATGGGGTGATGCGGAAGGAAGGAGCACGTATAATAAGGGGGGTAATAAAAATTTTTGAATTTATTAGAAGAGTTTGATTGGATCAACCTCTGGAGGGATAAAAACCTGTATGGAAGGGCCTATTCTTGCTTTTCTATAACTCCCTCAAGATTCTCACGGATAGATTTCGGGAATAAGTAAACAATTTAATCTTTAATAGATTCATAGTCATATGACACGAGGGGGATTTCAGATAATACTCTGTTGCATGTTAAATTAGTAGTAAAAGGGGAGGAAAAGTATAGAATGTCTAGATTTTTTGGAGAGGGAAATAAGAGAAATTTTTGGGAAAAATAGAGGGACAGCTTCACATTTGGTAGTGTGGGAAGTATGTAAAGGGTTTATAAGGGGTATACTGTCAAAGAATGTTTGTGTGTATAAATATAAAAGGAAAGTTAAAGAGGTAGAACTAAGAAATGAGATTAGAAAAGCCTAACAGATGGTATGTGGAGCAAGGTCAATTGGGAAATTTGGCAGAATAGTTTAGATAGTTATGAGGAATTTATGTTTTCTAAATCAAAACAGGATCAAAATCTTTTACAGTGCTATTTGGATGTGGACATATCAGTGGGTGGGAAGAAACTAGCTAATCTAGTAAAAAATCAAAAGGGGAAAAAATATATCTCGTCCATAAAAAAGAGGATGGAACATGGCCAATTGGAACGAAAGAATTGAAAAAAGTTTTCTATGAGTATTCAGCCTATATTCAGCCCCTCAATATCAGTATAGAGGAGAGACTAGAGAGTTTCTAGTGAGGGCGTACACACCTATGTTGGATCATCAGAAATCTACTTGGTTAGACAGGTCTATACAATTGGAGGAGTTGAGGGAGGCCCTGGCAGTGTCTAAGAGAGGAAAGGCATTGGGTTTGGATGCTATTATGATAGAGATTTGTCAACAGTACGAGGAGGTGTTATTAAAGGAAATATTCTTTTCAAGAAGCGTATGAAACAGGGGGTCTGGTGGGGACCATGAAAGAAGCTCTTGTAATTCGAATTCCAAAAGATGGAAAAGATATTGCCCTGGTGAATGCGTATAGACCTATTTCCCTAATGTGGTCTGTGGCCAATATATCGGCTTATTGATTGAGGAAAATATTGGGAGACCTAGTCCATAGGGATCAGGCTGGATTTATGAGTGGGAGGAGTACCACTGCGAATCTTAATAGATTATTTTCTAATATACAGAGGATGCCTGATAATGGTGGATAAAGGCTTGTTCTTTCTATAGATGCAGCCCGGGCTTTCGTTTTGATAGAATGGGGATATATGTGTGAAATATTGGAAGCAAAAGGAATAGGTCCAATTTTATCAAGTGGATTAAAGTATTATATAATGAACCAATGGCTAGATTGTTAATCAATGGATCTATTTCAGAGGCCTTCCCTGCTAGAAAAGGTACTAGGCAGGGGTGGCCTCTGTTATATGACTTGATGGTGGAGCCCCTAGCCTGTACTATTAGAAATGCTAAGGAGATAGTTGGTTATCAGTATGGAGAGAGATCTGAGAAGATATCACTTTTTGCAAATTATATTCTGTTGTATCTGGGGAGTATAGAATCTGTATATAGAGTATTGAGGGTATTTAAAGAATATGGGACATTATCAGGCATTTCTATAAATTGGGGTAAGCCGGTGATCATGAAGATTGACCAGGGTAGGGCACCAGGTTGGGCTCTGGTGAGGGTATCTCAGGTGCTGCCTTAAGATAGTCGTCGTTGAGACGAGGTTGCCAGGATGGTCTGGATTGAAGTCTAATGGAGTATGTGCGAGACTGTCAGGGACGGCACACACAGTGAATCGAAAGCTTCACGTCGTAAGATTTGGTGAATTGTTTATTTGATATCTCGGGTCACAGCGCGTCATAAAAACTCATTTAGTGAAATGAGACTAAATGTTGGGAATTTTTACACGAATCTATAAAAATATCAGCAATGAGATTAAGAATAAAGGGATCTATGAAGATACTCCTATATGGGGGAATACAAGATGGAGGGATGAGTATTTCAACTATGAGTATCCCTTTTGGATTAATAAAGTTCCTAAGACAAATTTTTGAGGAGGGAGGTTTCAAGTCATGGATGAATATGAGAGAGGATTTTGGATAGAGAAATAATAATGTATTTAGATACTTCTAGATGAGACATGCAATATGAACTGTTGAGGTGAAAAAAGTGAAGAACCTGTTAATAAGTTTTTGAAGATATGTGAAAGTACATTTAGATTTGTTAGGAGTATACCTGAGGTTTCATTTAATTCATTTAAATGAGGAGTATGCAATAGGATATACTATACCCTGTATAGATTATCTAAGATGTATAAAGAATGTAAGTCAAAATGTATTAACTGTGGCAAGGAGAGGGCATATTTTTACATTTATTCTGGAGCTGCATCTATATACAAAGTTAATGGAAAAATATTATGGAAATTATTAATATATGTCTCAAGATTGAAGTTCCTGGGGATCCTCTAATATGTATTTTTGGAATGCCTGGAAGCTATAATAAGTACGACCAAGAGGGGATGGTAAATAAACTCTGATGTTGGGCCCAGAAGTTTATACTGAATAAATGGATATCAACTGATCCACCAATAGCGAGGGATTGGATCGTATAGTAAACCTTGTTATATAAAAGACTATATTTTGAGAGATGTAATAAGCTAAAAATGTATATGACATCACGGGGAGCGACGATCCTAGGCAAGATGGCTGCGCCCATGCACCGCCATCTCTTTGAAGCTGCCGGCAGCTTTGCCGGCAACGATCGTTGTGATAACACCCGCGATCGGTACTAGCAGTATGCAGCAAAGACTTACTGGCTATGGAGAGGGCTTGTTGTAACTTACCTTGCACCCTGACAGAATCCTCTGTGTAGTCCTAGGGATTGGGCTGTAGTTTGCATGCATTTCAACAAACAACATGTGACTTGTCTGTGCTGCAGACTGCTCAGCTCTTGGCCCCCACCTTTGTACTCCTGTACAGCTCCTCCCTCCCCCCACCGATGTCAGCTCACCAGGCTGTGAGCTCTGTGAAGGAGCAGAAGGGAGGAGCTGTACAGGAGCACAAAGGTGGGGGCCAAGAGCTGAGGGGCAAGCAGCACAAACAAGTCACATGTTTTTTTTTAATGCAACCAAACCAAAGCCTAAGCCCTGTGACTACACAGAGGATTCCGTTAGGGTACAAGGTAAGATATAACACACAATTATATTGTAATGCAAATACCTAGAGAAAGCAGAAAGGCATATGTGCAATGCAGCTGGAATGGACTTCTGTAATCTTGGAGGTTTTTAGATGACAGCTCTCACAGAAAATGTACCCATTTCTTGTTGTAGGTTAAGAAAGTGTTAGGCACTTGAAAAAGTAGTTTTTAATTTCCACCTGTATATAAAATCTTTGCCTTGATGTCACTTATTTCTAATTCTAAAAAAAATTCTCATACTGCAGAACAGTGTCCAATAATTGGGTGTTCTATTGTTACCACCTGGAATTTATACGTTGTCAGTAACACATACAACATGTTATAAATATAACAGGAAAGGTTGGTTAGCCTCATTGTTTCCACCTTATTTCTAACATTTATAAAAGACCCTTTTTATACATTATGCCTTTCCACAGCCATTATGAGATAATATTCTGTAAATAGGGTGGAAGAGATGATTTAATGACCATCCAGGTTTTATTTCACAGCTGTCATTGTTCTGGTTCATCAGTTTCACTATTATGCCGAGTTCTGCTCACCATATGTGAGGAACAGTGTAAGTAGTCAGTTACTCTGTGTCAATGTCAATAGCGTTGTGCCATGTATAGAAAAAGACAACACCCATTAAATAAAGTACATTTAGTACAAGAAAGCACACTTACAATGTGAAAAAGTTGTGTTTGTCTTAGGGGAGACTTTTATTGCAGTAAACGCCTTCAGTGTCATTAGGATTCAGATGAACTCACTGGGGGTGATGCTGCCATGTGAGCCGGTGAAGCCACATCTTTTTCTAAAAACTGCCCTGATTTGCACCACTGTGACAGGTTTTTAACTGGGGATTGTGTCGCACATGATCAGATTGTGGCGCAGCTGCCCTGGCTTTCACGCAACAGAAATCGGGGGGCGTGCCGTCCGACGATCCAACTGATATGGACTGAGCGCAGGATTTAAGATTCGAATTGTGTCGCTGGACTATGCACTTACATACACCGGGAAGAAGAAGATGAACTCCGGAGAAGCGACACATGCAGGATACTTGGCACACAATCTTCGTGAATCGCGGCAGAGTGCATTCCGGACGGACAATGTACTTTCGGGGATCACGACAGGACAGATAAGTAAATGTGCCCCAGTATGTTCAAGAATAAAAGCTAAGCAGATGAATAGCTAGCTCACTGGAAAAAAGATTCAGTCCAATTTAATGAATCTACATGTGCTGAGAAATATCACTATGCACACAGAGATGTAAAATGAAATCTGTAATGAGACAGACCTCAATGTTGAGTATGTATAATAAAGTTGTGTATATATTCTTATTTATTTTTCATAGAAATATTTAATAAAACCCTTTACCACAGTCATATAAGCGGCTAATGTGAAAAGATGTAACATGATAAAAAATTTTTAATTAATTACAATAATATATTGCTAATGGCATGGCTTGTTGTACTCTAATCGAATGTAATTGGTTTTTATAAGCAACATGCTTGGGAGACAACCACCTCTAAATTCACTCCAAAACTATTACTAGTATAGTTCATTCTTGTTATCAAAATAATGAAAATACAAGCTTCTTGGTGTATCAGGAGTTGGGCTGTGCCTGCACACATTCTCTCGTTCCGTGAAATTGTAAGTTACATTCACATTAACTATAGTATACACTCACCGGCCACTTTATTAGGTACACCATGCTAGTATGGTTGGACGCCTTTGCCTTCAGAACTGCCTCAATTCTTCGTGCATAGATTCAACAAGGTGCTGGACAGCATTCCTCAGAGATTTTGGTCCATAATGACATGATGGCATCACCAGTTGCCGCAGATTGTCAGTGCACATCAGGATGCGATATCTCCCGTTCCACCACATCCCAAAGATGCTCTATGGATTGAGATCTGGTGAGTGGAGGCCATTTCGAGTACAGTGAACTCATTGTTATGTTCAAGAAACCGTTCTGAGATGATTCCAGCTTTATGACATGGCTCATATTCCTGCTGAAAGTAGCCATAGATGTTGAGAACATTGTGGTCATAAAGGGATGGACATGGTCAGCAACAATACTCAGGTAGGCTGTGGCATTGCAACGATGCTCAATTGGTACCAGGGGCCCAAAGAGTGCAAAGAAAATATTCCCCACACCATGACACCACCCCCACCAGCCTGAAACCATTTATACAAGGCGGATGGATCATGCTTTATGTTGTGTGACGCCAAATTCTGACCCTACCTCCGAATGACGCAGCAGAGAATCGATACTATCAGACCAGGCAACGTTTTACAATCTCTACTGTCCAAATTGAGGACGTTGTGCAAATTGTAGCCTCAGTTTCCGTTCTTAGCTGAAAGGAGTGGCAACCCGGGTGGGTCTTCTGCCTGCGTAGCCCATCTGCCTCAAAGTTCAACGTACTGTGCGTCAGACGATGATCTTTTGGCCTACCTTTGTAGTAAAGGGTGGCGATTTGAGTCACTGCTGCCTTCTATCAGCTCGAACCAGTCTGCCCATTCTCCTCTGACTCTGGCATCAACAAGGATTTCCGCCCCACAGAACTCTTGCTCACTAGATTGTTTTTTCTTTTTCAGACCATTCTCTGTAAACCCTAGAGATGGTTGGTGCGGTGAAAATCCCAGTTAGATCAGCAGTTCTGAAATACTCAGACCAGCCTTCTGGCTCCAACAACCATGCCACATTCAAGGCACTCAAATCACCTTTTTCCCCATATGATGCTTCAGTTTTATTGACTGCAGGAGATTGTCTGACCCTGTCTACATGCCTAAATGCACTGAGTTGCCGCCAAGTGATTGGCTGATTAGAAATTAAGTGTTAACGAGCAGTTGGACAGGTGTACCTAATAAAGTGGCCAGTGAGTGTATAGTGCCATGAGTTCCGCTTTTTGTTAGAGACCACCAACTAATATTAAAATATTAATAAAATAAGGGAAAATAAACTGCAATAAAATGGCTTTTTTCCAGTGAGATGGGAATTAAATTGTCTATGAAATTAATTTAAACAGCATGTGTTATGACATTACATAAACACAAATAAAGCCAATTTGGAAGCCTCTGTATAACAATGAAATACTAACAAAATGTCCTCATATCATTCTCTATTTTTCAAGGAATTTGCATTTCTAGTAGCTGATTTAGCTTAGAATGTAAATACTTTAAATGTAAAATTGAATTCAGATTAATAAGGGCAATCCATTATAAGTGTATTCCATTACACCACATACACACATACACATCTCCCTTTTACCACAAATACAACCAGGCGCCAGACCTCCCACAGCTTGGCACACATTGTACTTTAACACCCAGCGCATGCGCGTTGTGTCATGGAGGGCTGATGTGCTGGCTGGCCAGAGGTCCTTGCATCCTCCCATGCATATCTGTACTTCAAGCCTCAAGCCTTTATTAGTCTGACACTAGCCACGCTAACCAGCACCTTCCACTCGCAATTTGGTAAGTACCCATATCCACCAATGATTATATGCCAGTCTACTTTGCTTCTCCCTAATAGCTGTATAGTGTCTCAGTGTGGGCTCCCTAACATCTCTTTATTGCGTGTTGCATGTCATGCAGTTTGACACAGGTTTCCCCTTTATCTGCTGCTTATAAGTCTCATCCATACTTTTTATGCCTGTTCATATGCAACTGTATATTCTAATTTTAAATATTATACCATTTGTACTATACATAGGAACATTTGCACTGTTTCACTTGTTAGCTCTCTAAACTTATGGCTTTTGATGGATGGTACACTATGTAATATATTGGGGCAGATTTACTTACCTGGTCCATTCGCGATCCAGCGGCACGTTCTCTGCGGTGGATTCGGGTCCGTCCGGGATTCACTAAGGCAATTCCTCCGACGTCCACCAGGTGATGCTGCTGCGCTGAAGAGCATCGGAACACACTGGAGTTCACCGAGCCATCGTGAGTGAAGGTAAGGGCTTGTCGAGCGGCACTTTTTTTTTTTTTGAAATGTGGCGGTTTTTCCGGCCACGCCCCCCGATTTCCATTGCGTGCATGCCGGCGGCGATGTGCCACAATCCGATCGCGTGCGCCAAAATCCCAGGGCAATTCAGGGAAAATCGGCGCAAAAGGGAAAAATATGCGTAACCCGCTGGAAAAACACGAAATCGGCCCCTTAGTAAATGACCCCCATTGTTCTTTGTCAATTTTTAGTGCCTAATGAAGGACCTGTTGGGGCCTGAAATGTTGCATAATCTTGGATTGCTATACCAATATTAATGAAAACCTATGAATTTGCACTACCTTGGAATGAATGCCAGCTTTTTGAATATACAAAAACATGCTCATGCATGTGAAAAACGCTAGTGTGAAAGGGGCCTCAGTCATAGATCCAGACACTGTGAGTGTGGTAGTCTAATTAGATATTTGTTATCAAGTTTTAAAATTATGCCAATGAGCCTAAAGGGCTCCAGGGGTATTACCAGAACCCCTCTGTGAAGAGGAGCACTTCTCCCCCTCCCCATGACACCATCAGCACCTCATCCGCTTCTGCCTGATGTAATCTCACTGCAGCATAGGAAGTGCTCCTTGCATACTGTTAAAGCATCTTCATGTTTATTAGCATCATTTTAAAACTTGATTTTGGAAGGAAGGAGGCCATGGATAACAAATACAAGATTACCACAGTCACAGGGCCTGGATCTATAAGTATGTTTCTCTGGTTCATCATGCCTGATTTTGATGGTAGATTCCCTTTAAAGGAAACCTCCCTCATTTACTGTAGTGAGTTGATCAGCATGATGATATTGAAATGAGTCACCCCCCATTCACCATTCTGCATTGTAAGACTCCCCCTGAGTCAGCAGGGTGTTCCTGAGCTATCATGAGTCAGGCTGCATCAGCCCCTTCCTCCTCTGCTCTCTTGTAAGCATGCCCCCTTTACATCTCCTACACATATCATTCACACGCATTTGTGTGTGGGGGGAAGGTTGTTTACCAGAGGACAGAAGAGGAAGGGCCGTTAAAGCCTGACACAGATAAGCACCCCACACACCCAATTGACTCACAGGATTGGTTCACAGGATTACAATGCAAAGTTCATTTTATCATTCAAAAGAACTGCTGACTCAAAACAAAAAATTCTATAAGTGGTACAAGGACGTCATGAAGTCACAGATTTATAATCACATTCTGTTAACATGTATAATAAACAGAACACTTATATGAGTGGAAAGGGGTGACAAGGACTGAAGACAATAACAATAGGAAAACACATTAGGGGCATGGGGAAAAGTAAAAAGGACTAGATATTTGTGACTATACATTTTCTAAGGAAAGCCATGAAGACATGGTTGCTGAGGTCCGAAACGTGGACCAAGTAGACCAGACATAATAAAAGGTCCCCCCTTTATCATTGTCCAAAGCCATGAGTTTTTCCATTCTCATAACATTGCTTAAACAATCAACAAATTCCGCTTTAGATGGAGGGGAAGGAGACCTCCAGTAGCGCAGCATAACTGTGCGAGCAGCACTTAGGAAATGTCAGAGGAGTCCTTTTTTAGCCTTCGTTATAGAGTATGGGAACAGAGAGAATAAGGCTAATTTCGGAGAGGGTAAGACCACTTCCCCACTCACTTTGAAATATAGGTCAAAATTGCCTCTCAAAACTGTCGGATTAGAGGACAATTCCACCAAATGTGAAGGTGAAAGCCTGTAGCAGAAAGGCAGCGCCAGCAAGAGTCATCCTCCTCAGGAAAGAGCCTATGTATCCCTGTACAAACAACCTTACCCCCGCACACACTTTAAAGAATTTTAAGATTCCTTTCAAAATACCTCCCTCAGATCGAGGACTGATGAGTTATGTTACATATTTCCATCCTCTCTTCCCCTGAAAAGGATCTTATCAATTCTTCCTCTCATTTAAGTAGAAATGGGGGCGGTATAGAGTCCCCTCCCCCATCCCTGAGCAGTGCGATATTTATCATACGCTGGCGCTCGTGCTATGATAGCCGTCTCTTATTTTAATAATGGGAGGAGCAGAAGGGAATAAGCAGAAGAACCAGGATTGTAGAATACTGAATGTGGGGTTGAATGATATAGGAGTCATGGGTCCTAGCGGAGAGAACAAAGTCCCCCTGGCCAGAATACGGTCCCATATCACCATCCAGTGTTTGAGGAAAAACACCTCTTGTGACAATTTAGGGCGATTCTTTAGGGGCAGCCAAATATGTGCAGTCGGTGGGATTAGTCGAACCCATAACTTTGTAGCAGAATTGTGGTGAAGGTCTACAACCCAAGTTCTAATCATCGCCTTATGATATAGCTCAATATCTGATAAACTAATTCCCCCCTTAAGTTTATGGTTTGTCAGTAGTGAGTACCGGATGCAGGATCATAGCCATTTCAAAATAAATCTCATGATCTTTGTTTTCTAAACTTACTAAAAAAGGATCAAGGCAGCACAATTCGCAATGCTTGTAACACATTTAGGGGCAGATTTATCAAGTGTCTGAAAGTCAGAATATTTATAGTTGCCCATGGCAACCAATCACAGCTCAGCTTTCATTTTACCAGTACTCGTGAAAATTTTAAAGGGGAGCTGTGATTGATTGCCATGGGCAACTAGAAATATTCTGACTTTCAGACACTTGATAAATCTGCCCCAATATATCTTACGGAAGGTATCCATTTTAATTGCTGCTGTACGCCCAAACCACGATAAGAATAGGGGGTTCCAACCTGTCAGCTCCCCAATTAGAGACCTCGGCATTTTATCATAATTAGAGGAATACCAATCATTCATGTCTGCTGTCAGGTTAACTCCCAGGTATTTAATGGAGTGTCGTCCATCTTCAAAAGTAAAATTGTCCCTTATGGAGGCCCATGAGGTCATGGGCATGGAAATGTTCATAAGTAAGGCACACATACCTGAAGATGAGAGAAATTAATCAGACTCTAACCTCTATAACATGGGCAAGACCAAAAAGCTTTCAAAAGATGTCAGGGACTAGGTCATAGACCTGCACAAGGCTGGAATTAGCTACAAAACCATAAGTAAGACCCTGGGCGACAAGAAGACATCTATTGGTGCAGTAGAAAGAAAATGGAAGAAATACAAATCAACATCGATCCAGAGCACCATGCAAAATCTCACATTGATTTCCTTGACCATGAGCAAGGTGAGAGATCAACATAAAACTACATAGGGGAACTTGTTAAGGATCTCGAGGCAGCTGGGCCACAGTCACCAAGAAAACCATTGGTAACACTTTACACCGTAATGGTTTAAAATCCTGTAGTGCCCACAAAGTCCCTGTGCTCAATAAGGCACACGTGCTGCCCATATGAAGTTTGACAATGAGCACCTGAATGATTCTGTGACTGATTGGGAGAAGGTGCTGTGGTCAGATGAGACAAAAATTGAGCTCTTTGGCATTTACTCAACTCGCCATGTTTGGAGGAAGAGAAATGCTGCCTATGACCCAAAGAGCACCGTCCCCACTGTCAAGCATGGGGGTGAAAACGTTGGGGGGAATTTATTAAAGGCCCATCCCCCATGTTCAGTGGATACAGCAAAATGCTGAGGTCTCTCAATCTATCTATTGGGCAGCCGTGCCCCTTGACACCCCCTCCATGCACACATGAGGAGGCATAGTCGCAATAACAAACGCAAATTCTTGTAGTGTGCAAGAATTTGTGATTATTTCAGTGCTTCTACACCAGAAACTGATGTAGAAGCACTGCTAAATTTCCCCTATTATGTATTCAGGGTTTTACATGGCTAAAGGCACAGGACTACTTCACTGCATCAATAGGAGAAAGGATGGAGCCATGTACCCAGGGCCGATTCCAGCCTTTCTGCTGCCTGAGGCGAAACTTGAAAATTCTGCCCCACCCGTGCCTTATGATGCTACCTCACACACTAGTAGTCAGTGACACAGACGTTAGTGACTATTATCTAGTATCTTACAGGTGATGATATGCTCCAGCAGGAAGGCGACTTCATTACAATTTCTCCCGACCATGGTTTTTCTCTGCTGAATTCAAGTCAAACATCTTCAGCTCTATAGAGCACAACTCCACATGGCACCCCTAAAAATACCACAGTCACTTACAGTGTAAAAACTACCCCCACTATGCTGCAGGAGCTTCAGTTGGAGCTGAAGGCTCTTACCTTCACCTTGTATGTGAGTAGAGCAGGTCTGTGTGCAGTCCATCCTCACAGGCACAGACTCCTCCACACCTCGTTCTCTTCCCAGTGTAGGCAGAGTAGCCAGTGTTTAAACAGAATCTGCCGCTTCGTAGGTCTGACATCTCAGTGTAGAAGGACCAGTACATGGCTCGGTGATCTCCTGGAGACAGAGGCTGGAGGCTGTGGAGGAGGCACAGCGGGAGCCGCGGAGGCTTTCTAACTCTGAGGGATTTAAACTTGTTTACACTCCCTCATCACCTTGCACAGCAACATCCTGCCCATGTCACGTTACTGCTCCCCTCCCAGGCTGTATTACACGTGCCTGCCGCGGCGCAACCATCCCTGAGAGCCTTCACCTGTCTCCTCTGCAGCCCAGATAAGCGGGAGTAAGAAGTAGGAGTGGCATGGGCCCCCTGGCATCGGCAACCCTGAGTCTGTGCCTTAAAGCCACAGGCGCAATTCATTTTTTTGTTAGGTTATGCGACGCCGTGGGCACCCAAATCACCTACAAACATGGGAACATGCCGCTCTCCCAGGGCTCTCAGGGAAATTGTGTGTTGTTCTCTAAATTTGATCTATTTGTATTTAATTTTTGCTATGGGTCAATTGACAATTTGTTATGGCTGGAATGTATATGTAGATTTCCCTTCTAGGCAGTCAGGTTACAAATGATTCTATTCAACATATATAGTGTTAATATATAGTGTACCTGTAGCACAAAGTTTGGGTACATGCCAAATTTTGTGGGTTTGGGCCCCCGAACTTCTCTCAGAGGTTGAGGTTCGGGTCTGGTATGACTCAACACCAATGCCCACAGCATTTAAAGCATGTGTACTGGTGCATGCTGCCATTTTCAGGAGGATTGTCGGTCCTCCATGACGTCACCGGGAACTTTGATTGTGACGCACATGCACCTCAGGGAGTTCGGTGTCAGTACTTAACGGGTTAACACCCACACTCAGAATTTTCAACTTTCTTTGGTCCTTTCATCACTACTAATATACCTTTTGGATTATATCCGTACTGGGATTTATACCTAATAATTGGAGCTAGCAACAGCTGTATGAAATTCTATTGTTGCATTTAAGTTGTGTTGCAAAATTACAAAATAAGTTCCAGTGGTTGCTATTGATTTAATACATAAGGGTTTAAACAATTAAAACTAATTCTACTGTAGTATTATGATGTCAGCTGTATGTTACTTTTATATGTAAAAAACTATACAGTATATATAAGTACAAGCCCAGTGTGGGAAGTTCATCCCTCTGGCAACCTAAATGTGTGGTACAGGAAAGGTTTAGTGTTCTACTACGTGTTCCTAGTTGGGTTTCAAATAAGTCTGTAGTTTATGAAAAGTCATTCTATATTATTTGTTACAATTGTATATTTTGTGCTTAATCGGAAGCCCCTACATGGAATATCCGGACTTCTTAAGAGCTATACAAAATAATGCAATATGAGATACCTAAATGACAAAAACTGACTTTGCCTGAAGTTGCAAATGTTATAGCTTGAATAACACATGGCAAAATAATCTTCTGCTTGTAGAATTTCTTTTCCCAGCACAGCTAATGAGACTAAATGGAGAATAAAGTATACAAGTACTCACAAAACCTGCAAATTGGCTAACATATTCTAATTACTGGCAAAATAAATTGATATGCCAAAATGTATAAGGCATGCAAAAGCGTTGTATTTCCTTTGCACCAATTTCAGTTTTTCCGCCAAATATATCTTATAAATTACATTTCAATTATCTCACAACAAAACATATAACTGAGAATGGGACACCAAATGTGTTTTCTTCATTTTCTTAAAAAGTATATTTAAAATTATATTTCTTCAGTAAATTCAAAATGTTTAATTTTAGGATGTTTTCTGATAATAAAGCTATCAGCTAATCACTAATTGTTAGAACATGTGGGTCCAAAGATTTGGTAAGCTACAGATCTTGGGGGGAGTTGATTGAAATTACACTGTTGATTGGAATGACCGTTCTATTACCATATATAGGGTTGTTGGAGATTTGATTAGAGTAATTGCTTGGTTTTGGGAACTCATAAATGTTAGGGTACCGGCACATGGACATATGCTTTGCACAGGTTGAAAACAACGGACCCGTGATATGTTGTTTGCAGCTCGCGTGCCATCAGCATGTGAGGTCTGCTCACATGCCAATGACAGTAGAAGAGGACTGCCTGGGTCACAAACTTGGGCAGGAATAGAATGTGCTCGCTTATTAAGCCCTTATCAAGTCCACCATGTCCCAGATGGCCATCCAGGTAAGAACCACGACAGGAGAAGAGCCTGGAGTGGAGGATGATGCTGCCTGTTGGAGAACCAGCCTGTTTACAAACCTATGAACTGTAGAAACTCAGTGATGTGATTTGAGTATGCAGACCTTTAACCCCTGAGTGACTGGCCTCCAGGGGATCTGGTGAAGAGTTAACGAGTCCAGCAGGTAAGGGCTTAGCCTACCTGTGGGTACCTGGAGCTTGAGGAGGTCGCTCAGGATGGAGTTACAGGCCAGCAAAGCTCAAAAGGGGGGAATTGTTAAGGAGATTGCACTGGTTTTGGACGACATCTTGACTACTGTCCACCATTTTAAGTGTTAGCCAGGTTTCACGCTGGGGGTCAAGTACTGTCCAGTTAATGTCATGATTCAAACTTCATTTTATGTAACGTGTTTGCTCGCCTGTCAGCTATTTCCCTTTGACATTTAATGAGAAGCCAGTCTGTCCTTCATGCTTCATTATATTATGATTCTGGAGACTGTTTATCTCTTTCTTAGTATAAATTAGTATAAATATGTCTGGGAACAAGGTCCCTGAGAACTGAGCACAATTAACTTTTTTGTAGAATGTATTAGAGAGCGATTGTAGTACATTTAAACTAAGCATATAGCATCCAAGCACCTTATCTCCTTGTCACGCCCACCAATGCAGATTTTTCTGTCTTTTTATACATGCAGCTGTGATTAAATGGGAGAAGATCTTTACATACTAAGAGACTGATGTGTGTCTTGGTTTTATGTTCAAGTCCCTGGTACCAGGACAACCTTGAAAGAGTTAATTTGAAAGTCGCCTGTACAACTGATAAGGGCGGTTAGGCCCTAGATAAAAATCTCTAACAGTATTATGGTATTCATAATCTAGTATGATATGTTTACAGATTTATTATTGATCCATACCCTATTATTTTGATGCATATATATATAAAATGCAATTTTTATTTTCCATTAGCTTTTCACACCTATTGGTCGCACAATTTGAACTCTTCCTGGATATTTTATTTATTATTTGTAATTTTCATTTGTGTTTTTAATTAAATAAAATGGCTCATAAATTTTAAATGTGCTATGTCCATTGCGTGCCAAATTCTTTATTAGGTTTATATATTGCATGTGTAGCGTTTTTTACTTTTTTGTCATTTTTGAGTTGCATATTTTGGTATTCCTATCGATAATAGGTATAGAGAAAGTGAATGACCTAATAGGTGGTAACAGAGTCTGTAAGCTAAGTAATAGAGACGAATACTGTATTCTAAACTTAGACACGAGAAGCCCTAAAGGATTGAACTATAAGCCGGATATAATGTATCTCTATTGAAAGGGTTTGATTGTCACTATGGATATATATTTTTCCTTATAATAAGTTGGTTTTATGTAATGCACGCATGTTTTTAATTAATGACTCCTTTCACCTTTATGCTTTCTTTTTTAAATTGGCTTGTGTGCATATTCTTTAGATGGCGTGCCCCCCGATTTCTGTCACATGAAAGCCGGCGCAGCTGTGCCAAAATTCGATCACGTGCGACACCATCCCCTTCTAAATAGCTGTCACAGCCGCACAATCCCCAAAAATGTCGGGAAGTCTGGCGGAACTGCAATCCGCAGACACTTAGTAAATAATTGCACAGGTATTTAAGTATTGGGTGCCTTGCATTTGTGTCACACGCAACCGTTTTTGTGGCCCAGCTGCGCTGGCTTTTATGCGGCACAATTTAGGGGGTGTGTTGTCGGACAGTCCGACTGATACAGACTGAGTGCAGGATTTAAGTTTCAAATTGTGTCGGATCAAATTTTTCAACTTGTTGGATCTGCCAGCTGACCAACACCCTTTTCTCCTTCTTTCCGTGTACCTCCTTCCACAGATGAGTGAGCTATGCAAATCTTTTTTGTATGTTTGACAATATTCAGTAAATTGAAACTTATTGATTGAACTCATTGCCCATTATGGGATTATAAATCAGGTCCCTCTATGTGGCTGACAGCTATGCACACCAGACACAATAGCACCACATTCCCCCACTGTCTCCCTTAACTATATCATCATTGGCATTACTCATGTAGATTTATTAAGCATATACCCACACCCCTCCGTTTTTCTTCCCCATTCCCCCCTCCCCTTCCCCCTCCACCCCCTCTCCCTCTTCTTTGATTAGACTACTCATCTTTACCTTTAAGTTTTAGGTGGGCACACCGCATGTCTCCACACATCACATAGGATCTCGGAAATCATCAGTTTGATCTACTTCCGTTGAAACTCCAAGATCGCTATCCCTCTTACTTCACAACAAATGAGTCCCCCATCCCCCTCTCTCTTGTTCTGAACCACCAAAATATATGGACTCTGGCTCCTTGCTACGATGCTTTACTATATTCAACTTTGATTCACATCAAATCAGCTAGGCCTCGGGCCTCACCGTTTCCCCTCCCATCCCTACACAGGGGTGCACCATGTCCACTGCATTGGTTACTGATGCCAGCCCTTCTTTTCTCAGTGCCTTATTTTTGTTTAATCTAATTGTTAGTAAATTACTGTCATGACTACGCTTAATTGTTGCCGGTTTTGGTCCCCCCGCCCTGGGGATAGGTCTGGCCGTACACTGTTGCGAAGCCGCCACTTCCACCCCCATGATATAATGATTTTTTTTGTGATCATTTCTGACTCAGGCAGCTGTAACCATACCTTTCTTCGCCATATACGTCCAGTACACTAAACGTCATTGCTAGATAAGTGGTCTTTGTTTCCCGTCGACTGTTAAACATATTGTTATTTTTAGATATTCAAACTTGTAATTACGCTGTTTCACTATGCGCTCCACATACTTGATACATACCTTATCGTCGTACTTTGATACCTTATCGACTTGAAACATACCTTATCGCCGTATTTTTAATTGTGTATATGACCTGCTCGTTCGGCGCTTGTTTGGATATGCTTTAGCCGTCCATACCTTATCGTTATACTTTAGTAATTCACCGTTTAATTATGTGATTTGCTTGTTTGGCGCACGACTGGATACTCCAGGCGGTTGTGCCTCAGCATGTGTACCACAGGCACAAATATGTAGAATATATATATATATTTCTTTATTTTTATCTTTTGTTTTGGGAGGGCTATGTTCTCTATTTAAATTCACGGCTTTGAACTTTGAATTCTGTAGGCCTGATCACTTCATATGGCACTTTACTTACTTACAGAGACATATTCTACTTAATATTATTTATTTAGCACTATAATGTCATCTCTCGATTTGATGAGGCATGTACCGGCTTCTTCCAAACCATATATGCACTTGAGATAAAGCTATATTCTGCATTGTCAACTTTTTGGTATAATGAGCTATTAGAATATACTCACCTTCCGTCCGTACTGTTCGAGTATGGGATGCCGGTCTCATGTATCCCCTTAGTGGACACATTGGCATTCACCGCAACAAGTCTTAACGTTTATGTTTATATTTGAACACATGATTAATCATGTGACGACTGACCTTTGACTATACGCCGTACTACTGCATATTCATCGCAATGAGTTTGTTTACATCCCCTTCCGGTCACACGATGTGATGACCTACTTCCGGCCATGTGATGACCTACTTCCGGTCATGTGACGACCTACTTCCTGTCATGCTCAGTACAGCTGCACACACGCCAAATACAGGATCCACCTACTGGCATGGCAGGCAAGTGTTTGGCCTATCACAGCCCTTCCCCAGGGCGGAGGACCAATTTCTGGTATTTATACAAGACACCTGTATCTAGTGACCACTTACCCCTGAGGAAGTCACCAACACGGTGACGATACACGTGGGGCTTGCTCCACTCCCCATCCAACTGACCTGCCTCCCTGGCTTTCATCCCAGTACTAGACACCACATGTCTCTTCTACAATTGGGTATTGTATGAGCAGGTTGAGGGTTTACCAGGTTTTACTCCACACTTTATTGTTTTGCACAGAGCACTTTACTGCATTGCCGCCATCTAGAGGTTTTTCTAGGACCAACTATGGTAATTTACCTATAAATAATTGTCTATCTGTGCGAATTACTGATTGTGGATGGGGAGTGTAAGGGACTACTACCCTTGGAATCTTTATACACCCACTGGGTGTATGTTTTAAGTGTTTTTATATTTGTTGTCTTGTTATTATTACTGTTTGTATCAATAAATGGATTTTTTGGTAATGTGATTTCCTGTACGCATCCAACTTTTTTCTTGTTCTGATTGTTGCTGACAGCTATGCACTTATGGTTGTTTTGCCTTCCCCTGCACTTCAACATGCTACAAATTGCACTTTCACTGTGAGAGATTTACATAGAAATTTATATGTGAACTCGGAGCTGGCAGATTTCCTTCAAAGGAAAGCTGTCGTCATTAAAGTGAATTTCACTAAAAGTAGCATGTTATAGTGCAGGGAAGGCAAATCAAGCATACACACATCTGTCATCCACGTAGTGGGACCTCCTACCTGAACGAGAAGGAATTTCAATCAATAGGTTTAAAGTTACAGAATTTTTCCATGACTAAAGTATATATTAAGGTTGGCAAACAATTGACGGTCCAGCCAGGATCCACGGTCTTAAAAGTTTCATGTTATAGTGCAGGGAAGGCAAATCAAGCATACACACATCTGTCAGCCACGTAGTGGGACCTCCTACCTGAACGAGAAGTTACAGAATTTTTCCATGACTAAAGTATATATTAAGGTTCTTAGCTCATCATGTCTTATAACATGATGCTTATATATATTAAGGTTCTTAGCTCATCATGTCTTATAACATGATGCTTAATTTAAAATGCATTTATCAAAGCATAATCCAGATTTTTAGATTTTATTTGTGATATTTGGCCCTGACTCTTGAAATTTTAAAATAAAGGGCTGTAGGTAAGATATACCAAATTTTCTGGAATATAAGACCCTCATTTTAGCAAGACAAACTGTTGCTAAAAAGTGCCTTCATCTTATGGTCTGAAGTCAAGAGGATCCAACACTGCCAGGCTCTTCTGACCACTGCCTTGGAGCATATCACCCTATCTCTCAGAGAGAAGAGCCTCTGTTATGTTCTCTCTCACTCCCAGTCTCCTGACACAAATCTGTGTAGGACCTTGAATGGAGTTTCAAAGAACAAAAATCAGGTAGATAGGCGCGCTGCTTGGGGTTTGAAGGTTTATTCAAGTAAAAGAAAAAAGCACAACACATTTTGGGAATGTATTATTTCCTTCATTAGGACACACAGGATACTGTTGGTAGGGCCGTGAATGATAAGTATAACTAATGATGTTTGATATTACATATTACATTGAAGCAGCTGAGAAGAAGGTGTATAAAATATTGTTAGAAGTTCTGTTCCGGTTGCCAGCAGGAGTGATGTGTGAAGACTTAGGACCTCAAATGACATCATTGGTTCACATGAGCCAGTAGCAGAGCCGGCTGTGTGTTCCGCTTTAAGACTGAAATGCTGTGGGGCTGCAGGCAAGCTGAAAACTGGAAGGAGCTATGCAGGAAAAATGGAGGCTGATTATACTTAGGAGGTGAGGAGGATGATCCTACACAGGTGCTGAGAAGGCTGTGAAGGAGAAGGGGAGTCTGATTATACACAGGGAGTGAGAAAACTGTGTAGGAGAAGTAGAGGCTATTTACACAAAGTGGGTGAGGAGGCTTTGCAGGAGAAGTGGAGGCTGGTTATACAGAGAGGATGAGGATCTAGGGGAGTTTGTGCAGGAGAAGTGGAGGCTGATTATACAAAGGGGGTGAGGAGGCTATGCAATGGATCGTAAAGTAAGAGTTCTCCTTATGGAGACTGACAATTAAGGCCACCCTGTAGGCGTGTCGAGCTTTATAGCCATGGATGCTCCACTAGGGGGATTCTGGGAAAATATGCAAAGTTTTCCAGGATGGGATAAGGGAAACCATGCCTCTTTTAACTACCTTGTAAGGCAACTCCCATGACATCAAGGATGACCTTCAGGAAGCCTTTGAACATGATGCGGGATTAAAACCAAACCAATATATCTATTCCAGAAGGAACAGACTCCCAACTGTAGACAGCACTGTTTCAACCTGGTTGGGTCTCCTCAGTACAATGTAGGGAACTGGTTTGGCTCAGTGAGAGGCTTGTGACTAGGGTCGGGAAGTAAGAGTTCTCCTTACAGAGACTGCCAATTAAGGCAACCATGTAGACGTGTGGAATCATATAGCCATTGAAGCTCCACTAGAGGGATGCTGGGAAAATATGCTAAGTTTTTTTTTTAGGAGAAGTGGAGGCTGATTATACACAGAGAGTGAGGAGGATGTGCAGGAGAAGTGGAGGCTAATTATACACAGGGAATGAGCTTCAAGTCTACAAGTTTCTCCGCTGCACATGATGCACATACATCACAACATAGAACCTGAGTCTTTTCCTTCAAAACCAAATAATATACATGGCAACGTATTACTCTTTAAACATGTAGAAAGCTTCTTCTTATTTCAGGTTATATAAAGTCTAGAAAATTGAGAGCAGAAATATGATGGTCTGGTATGAGGGTAACTCTTCTACTTTTCCTTTGCTTCAGTCTAAATAATAAAAGTGTTTATATATTTCTTTCATATATATTTTTTTTACAGATTCACTTTTTATTGTAATTGTTCAATTGTTCCATGGAATCCTTTTTTATTTGACATTTTGTTTATTTTATAAGTTTCACTTATGGGTGATTTTCATGTTCATGTTATAGGCCAGAACTCCAAGACACCTGTCACAGCCATTTGATGTGTTTTGGTGTTTAGCTTGGCAATAGAGGTTTCATTTCACCTCTCTCCAAGTAATTTGCTTTATCAGAAGGCCCTATGAATGCTAATACAGTCTCTTTATGGATGCATAAAAGCTGCAATTTTATCCTCCACAAATTGTTGGAACCATATCTCCTAGCAACAAAATAATAATGAGAATTAATGTCTTGGGCTAGGAAATAACTTTTTGCAGCTCACTTTGTAAAATCCATTGAAAGATTGTCTGCCAAGTGTATACATCTGCAAAGTACATAAAAATGGCACTCAGCAATACAAGAACTTTAACAATCCAGTAGAAGAAAACTGTTCAGTATGGGTAAGACTCTGCCAAGCAGGACATACATTCCATACGTTCTCATGAAAAATATTTCCCTACACATTAATATGCTGCAAAATTAGAACCTGGTGTGCCCTGAATAAGTTACAGATAGGTTAGGATTGCATATCACATCATACACTATCATTGACTTTCACACTGGCTAAAATTTCCATTGTCTGTGTGGAGTAGTTTTTTTTTCCTCTCGATCTTGCCTTTTTTTTATTTTCTTATATTGTTTTAGAGCCCATTTCATAAATGAGTCTTAATCTAGGCCAAGCTGTAAGCCTTATCCATTTTTAAAAAAGTATGTGGCTATATCTTTGACAAGTGGTTAATTAATGTGTATTGCAGCCGAGGGACAGCATTTGACCAGGGACACATTGGACATAATCAGCACTGTCAAGAATTTCAACATATTCCCCTTGAATGCAGTATAAAAGACTATGCTGATAATAAGTCACAGTTGAGGATTTCCACATCAAACAGTGCACTTTAATAGCAGCTAGTTTCCAAATGGAATGCCCACATTTCTGAAACAAGTTCACCCTGTGTATCCCCATCCTTATAGAGTCAAATGTAGACAAGGGGGGGGGACCTATCACCATGGTGTCTGGTATCTTGTACTACTTTTTGAGACAAAAAAGTCTCAAGTGTGAAAAAATGTCTCAAAAACTAGTACAAGAAATCATAAATAGTGGTCATAAATCCCACCCTATGTACACAGATAGGACTTACTTTATGGTGGTTATTTATCATTGGTTTTGGTGTAAAAAAGTCTTAAAGGGATTAAAAGGACAGAAATAGAACTGTTGCAATAAGCTGGCCTAGTTATAAATAACCAGAAGACATATAGTTAAAGGGATTTTGCCTTAGCATCTGCACATTTTTGAAATGTATTATAATTGTAAGATTAAAGATACACAGGCAATAGGTGTTCTCCACAAAACAAATGTGGCTATTCCACTGTAGAAAAAGCTGCAGCAAAAAAAAAATGAATACAAGTTTTGTTTGCAGCATGAGGGTGGGATTTGTATTAAAACTAATGTAATTCTCCTTCTGTTCAGTGTCAGAGGTCAGCTATCAGCCTGTGAGCCAATTAATGTGGACTTAAATGGGTATTCCCATTCATTTGCTATTTGTAAACATTTCTTCAACTGGATGTTATTTAAAAAAATGTTCCCGTGTGAACATAATTTCTCATAAATGTAGCCATGTTGTCCCTTAGAAACAAGATAGCTTCCACGTATACGACCACCTCGTACTTTTGCAGGGGTGGCCAGACATGCGCTACTAAGCTTGCCTGGCCACCTGGCTTCAGCGTTTATTAATACAGGACGGCAGTGGGACCTGGAGTAACATTTAATTTACAAAAGCTTTTTGTTTGTTTTTGCAATCGTTCGATCAGAGGTGGTCATATCCAAGGACACAGTCTTGTTTCTAGGAGACCAAATGACTACATTTATGAGACATTATCTTCACCCAGGTACATTTTTTAATAACATCTAATTGAAGAAATGTTTATATATGGCAGATTATTAAATTTGAATGTAAATGCCCAGAAGAGAATACCACTTTAAGCAACTAGCCTGAAAACACTTGGGAGATTGTCATTTTGGAGGAAATTTATCATATCTGGCTCCACAGTATCATAAAGGCCACACCAACCATCCCAGCAGATACACCTGGCAAAACTACGCTAGGTCAGATCTGATGTAGTTTCACGTAAAAATTTGCCAACAAACATGGGCAGGTTTTTAGAAAGCAATTTTTTGAATCATAACTATTTTTATTGAACAATTTAGATTTTATAAACAATACAAAACAACAAAAGCCTGCCCCCCCCCCCCCACTTCACATTTTCGGGGATATACCAATTTTTATGACAATTGGAGAAACATCAGTTCACACCAACTGAATTGTGTAATTTGGTGAGGCTTCAGTGAATTTTTTGAGTGCTTTGTTCTACTTTACCTGCTGCGTTTTTTGACGCATATTTTGCCGGAGTCAAAGTCAGGAGTGGGTAAACAAGACCCTCACTCCTATTGTTCCATATGACAGTTTGTACTGTTGTAATTTCATAATTTTATATGTCCCCTATGACATGTAAAGCGCTATGGAATATGATGGTGTCATATAAATAAAGATTATTATTATTAACAAGGCATGGGCTTATTCTCTCCTTAGTTTGGCTAAAAAAAAATCATTTTACGCAGTTAACACAGTACCTTTGGCACCTTGGCAAATTTTTGCAATGTTGGAGTAATTTTTAAGGGGTTTTGACATTAACCTATTTTGGCTTTTTCTAGGCATTATGTCCGTGTCCTAGATGGAGAAACTGAAATGTACTCAATTTTATTTGCAGGGGTTTTGAATTTACTAAGTTAAGTTAAATAAGAAAAGGTATGATTTTCTGGAGGACAATTAGAATTAAATAGTTGGGAACATAAGGCTGTAGGGCAAAAGATTAGCAGGATGGGATTCCCTGTCAGGCATTTCTGGAAATTTTGTTGCATTACTAACCAGAGCAATTTTTACAATTTTGACATATAAAGATAAAACTGAAATTACAGCATAAAGAATTATACTAAACCCCAACTAACCATATAAGTCCTGAAAGCAGACTCTAGCCACATTTTAAAAATTAGGAAAATCTTAAAAATTGCTTATTGATTTCTAAGCCATCTAACATCCAAATAAAATAACATATAAAATTACATCAATATAAAGCAGTAACCTATTTGGGAGGTTAGACTAACTGTATGATCAGCATAACATTTAGAAATCCGAAAATTGCTTATTTTTCGCCATTTTTTTATTTTTTTATGCAAATTAAATTTAAATGCAAAATATTTCAACCAAAATATGCCATTAAGGTGAAGTACAATATGTCACAAAAAAAAACAATCTGAAAATCACATTAAAATGTTCTAAAGTTATAGTCATTAACTCCTATGGCTCATTAGCACAATTTTAAAAGCCTTCTTTCTATAAAAATAAGGGCCTAAGAAGCTAAAAGAAGAGCAGATCCTGCCAAAAGGGGGAACACGCCAGTATGTCAGTGTGCTTGGTTTACAATCCTTGATCTGGTGATAGATGTCCTTTAAATTAAGGTCAATTATATTTGTCCTCCGTCATAGCACCTGATGAAAGTATAGATAAAACAAAAGTTAAATGAGTAACAGTCCCATAAACCATGATCCCTTTAGTAGGACCTTTGAAAGGCCAGCGTGAGTACTTAGGGATCCCAACCTAGTTGAATGGTTTCCCTTTAAAATAATACAATTTAAATACAATATATTCCACTAGAAGATTATTTTCATTTGTACTAGTTCTTAATATACAGTGGGTACAAAAAGTATTCAGACCCCTTCACATTTTTCACTCTTTGTTTCATATACTTTGTTTCATATACAATACTACTGCCATACTGTGAGGAACACTACTGCCATACAGTGAGGAATACTACCGCCATACAGTGAGGAACACTATGGCCATACAGTGAGAAACACTACGGCCATACAGTGAGGAACACTACCTCCATAGAGTGAGGAGCACTAACCCCAGCCAGTGAAGAGCACTACCCCCATCCAATGAGGAACACTAGCGCCATAAAGTGAGGAACACTACCCCCATACAGTGAGGAACACTACCGCCATACAATGAGGAATACTACCCCCATACAGTGAGGAACACAACCGCCATACAGTGAGGAACACTATGGCCATACAGTGAGGAACACTACCGCCATACAGTGAGGAACACTACCCCCATACAGTGAGGAACACTATGGCCATACAATGAGAAACACTATGGCCATACAGTGAGGAACACTACGGCCATACAGCGAGGAACACTACCGCCATACAGTGAGTGTTTCATTGCAGACAATTTGTAAGATCAAAAAAATTCTTTGTTTGCTCATTAATGTACATTCTGGACCTCAACTTGACATAAAAAAAGAAATGTAGATATTTTAATTCATTTGCTAAAGAAGAAAACCTAAATATCACATATAAATATTAAGACCCTTTGCTGTGACACTCATATTTAACACACATGATGTCCATTTCCTTCTGATCCTTCTTGAGAGGGTTCTACTCCATCATTGTAGTCCAGCTGTGTTTTATAAAACTGATTGGAATTGTTTAGGAAAGGAAAACACCTGTGTATATAAGACCTCACAGCTCACAGCACATTTCAAAGCACATGAGAATCATGAGGTCTAAGGAACTGGCCAAGGAGCTCAGAGACAAAATTGTAGCAAGGCACAGATCTGGGCAAGATTACAAAAGAATTTCTAGAGCACTCAAGAGCGCAGCAGCACAGTGACCTCCATAATTAGAGATTGGCAAATTTGTCAAAATTCGATTCGACCCGATTCGACCCGTTTCACCGAATTCTCCAAGGAAATTGATTCCCCTTACAGACATGTGACATAACAGTATGTCACATGCTGGGTGCGGGTCCATAGCCGGTATGTCTTTGTTGCATATTGCAGCAAAGGCTTACCGGTAACACCCGCGGTCGGTGCTAGCACCGATCGGTGGTGTTAACCCGCAGATCGTCGCCGGCTAAGCTGCCGTGGCTTAAAAAATATAGCAGCGTATGGGCGTGACGTCATCGGGGAGCGGCGATCCATCACATTAGCAAACACTTTAGCTATTGAGACGACCAAAAATGCCCGATCTATCAAAATATAATAACAGTTTTTCATTGCATTTAACCCCGTAACGGAAAATAGCACCCAAAGACGAAAATGGCACAAAAATTCAATAAAAAGTGATCAAAAGGTCGTACAGTCTTTAAAATAACAAATGACACCACCCACAGCTACACAGCTGAGGAACACTACCGCCATACAGTGAGGATCACTACCACCATACAGTGAGGAACACTACCCCCATAAAGTGAGGAGCACTACCCCCATACAGTGAGGAACACTACCGCAATACAGTGAGAGACACTACCCTCATACAGTGAGGAATACTACATAGGCTACATTCACCCTACCGCTGCCCACCATACCATTGCACGGCGGGCACACGGCAGTGCTGCTCACCTCTGCCCCTCTCCATAGCCTAACATAGAGCCCAGCACCATATTCCGTTGAAAGATAGGACATGTCCTATATTTCTACAGGATACGAAGCAGTATGGTGCCACACGTCCGGCGCCGTGAGGCCATTGCGATGTATGGGGGACATATATACGCCTTATATATGTCGCCGTATATACGTCCCCCATACGTTCATGTGAATGTAGCCATGCAGTGAGGAACACTACCTCCATACAATGAAGAATATAGCCATACAGTGAGGAACACTACCCCCATACAGTGAGGAACACTACAGCCATACAGTGAAGAATACTACTGCCATACAGTGAGGAACACTACCGCCATACAGTGAGGTACACTACCCCCATACAGTGAAGAATACTACCGCCATACACTGAGGAATACTACCGCCATACAGTGAGGAACACTACAGCCATACAGTGAAGAATACTACTGCCATACAGTGAAGAATACTACCGCCATACAGTGAGGAACACTACTGCCATACAGTGAAGAATACTACTGCCATACAGTGAAGAATACTACCGCCATACAGTGAGGAACAGTACCGCCATACAGTGAGGAACACTACCGCCATACAGTGAGGAACACTACAGCCATACAGTGAAAAATACTACTGCCATACAGTGAGGAACACTACCACCATACAGTGAAGAGCACTTCCTTCATACAGTGAGGAACACTACCCCCATACAGTGAGAGACACTACCCCCATACAGTGAGGAATACTACTGCCATACAGTGAGGAACACTACCTACATACAGCGAGGAACAGTACTGCCATGTTCTTTCCTTCTTCCCAGAGTTCTCTGCCCCATGTAACACGTTGTTTTCGCGGCCATTTTGCGAATAAAGGGGGGATTCATAATTCGGTCCCACGAATCACCATAAACTTCGGATTCGTGACAAATCAAAGTTTTCCTGAAATTCTAAACCAATTTAGAATTGTTAGAATCGATTCACGCATCTCTATCCATAATCCTTAAATGGAAGAAGTTGGGGACGACCACAACTATTCCTCACCCTGGCCATCCAGCCAAACTAAGTAATCATGGGAGAAGAGCCTTGGTGAGACTGGTAAAGAAGAACCCCAAGATCGCTGATGCCCTCCACCAGTTGAAGCTTTATGGTAGAGTGTGCAGAAGCCTCTCCTCAGTGCAAGACATTTGAAAGCCTGCATACAGTTTACAAAAAAACTCATGAAGGACTCCCAGACTATGGGCTTCAGAACAACTATGGGCTTCAGAACAACTATGTGACCATTCTTGATTGGCCCAGCCAGAGCCTTGACCTAAACCCAATTTAGCCTCTCTGGAGAGACTTGTAAATGGCTCTTCACCATGCAACCTGATGGAACTAGAGAAGATCTGCAAGGAAGAATGGCAGAGGATCCCCCAAAACCAGGTGTTAAAAAATTGTAGCATCATTCCCAAGAAGACTCATGGCTGTACTAGCTCAAAATTGGTTCCGACGCTCATGCTGACAACAAAAATGCTTCTACTCAATACTGAGCAAAGGGTCTGAATACTTACAACCATGTGATATTTCAGTTTTTCTTGTTTAATAAATTAGCAAAAATATCTACATTTCTGTTTTTTATGTCAAGATCGAGTGCACAGTATACATTAATGAGCAAAAAAACTACTTTTTTTGATCCTTTGGATGAAACCATGAGTAAAAAACACTTTCTGCATATGCACTGTATATATATATATATATATTATATTATATATATATATATTTCCTATTACTGCCTTTCCTAGTTATTTCGTTCTTATTTATATTTTTCCTCAAACAGGTTTTTCTAATCTTAATATACAAAACAGTTACTGGAAGTCTCTGACCCTTGCAGAGATTGAACTACAAATAAACCTATGAAAATATCAGGTAATTGCTTCCAAATCCGCTGAGCTGTTTTAAATAAAGACTGTGATGTAAGGGATAAGAGCAAAGAATAGACAACATTGAAACTCTAGATTTATAGCAAGTATCGTATTAACCTTTTCTTTACAGAAATAGTGTACATAACACGCTAAATGAACAGTAGAACAGTGAGATTTTAGAGGTCATAAAAGTGTTACTGCTTTTATGAGAAAAGAAACCAGAGACAATGCACCCCTGTACAATATTATAGCATGCAAAACACTAAAATACCAAAGATACCAATTCATTAGATAATTCAATCATGCCAGAGCTACCGGGCAAAACTACAGGGGTAACAGCCATAGCAGCTGCTGTGGGGCCCGCAGGGTCTGGGGCCCCGACACTGGACCTACCACACTAAATAATTGAGGAGGTGCACTATTATATGCACATTATGCTGCACATCGTACAGTACAGTATGTATATAACAGTGCACATCTTCCACATTACACAGCTGAGCAGGAAGCACACATGAGAAATGTCATGGAAGCGGAGTCACAGCAGGATGGCAGGACTAGGACTCTCTCATCCAGGGCCGGCTCCCGCACCCGGGCCGGCTCCAGCATACCTGGGCAAGTGCCGGGGGCCTAGAGAGCTGCTGGGCACCCACACACGCTACGCACATCTTCACTTCCTGGGATGACTGAGGAAGTGCTGTGTCCTGCACTGTTCCTCCCCACTCGGACAAGGCACAGTACAGGCAGAAGCTACTTAGCTGCCTTTGTGATGCAGCACATTACAGGTTAAACGCTCCCCCCATCTCCTCTTCACACGGAGCTGCAATAAAGCTGCAGTCTGGCCGCACAGAAATCGGGACGAAGAGGTGGAGGAGGTGAACCATGAAGACTGCTCTGTATGATCCCAGGGCTTGCTGCAGACACCAAAGGGTGTGTGATGGTATGTGACATGTATGGATGCATGCATGTCGCTATACTTGTCTACATGTGTGTCTACTTGTATATGTCTTTCTGCATGTGTAAATGTGAGATGGTTTATAGTCTAAAAAAATTAATCATCGCAAATGTACATGAAAAGCAGTGGTGTGTATTATGAGGTTCTGCAGCAGCTGAAGTGTGTATTATGAGGCTCTGCAGCGGCAGTGATGTGTTTTATGGGGTTCCGCAGCAGCTAAGGTGTGTATTATTAGGTTCTGCAGCAGCTCAGGTGTGTATTATGAGGTTCCGCAGCAGCTGAGGTGTATTATGAGGTTCCACAGCAACTGAGGTGTGTATTTTGAGGTTCTGCAGCAGCTGAGGTATGTATTATGAGGTTCTGCAGCAGCTCAGTTAAAGCTTCAGTTTTATTACTTGGCAGAGGGGAGGGGCATAAATTTTTAGTTTCGCCCTGTTGGTTAAATGACCACAAAACTGCCCTGACCGTGACATGGCTGTTTGGGATGATAAACTGGGAATATTTCAGGGAACAGGAGACTGTTCTAGTAATGCTGCCATGTGAGTTCACTGCAAAGGGGCCCACTGAGGGTCTGTCGCCCAGGGGCCTATTGAACTTGGAGCCGGCCCTGCTCTCATCTATACTTCTCCCATGTGGCCAGATCTGTGGCCTCTGACACCAATCAATGATAAGAAGATTTCCTGACAGTGAGTATATACAAGTACATGTGTGTATGAGCGTATAGATGTATGTGTGTATATGCAGCATGTGTGCATGCACATGCTGTGTGTCTGTATTGGCTGTATTTGTGTGTATATCTGCTGCATGTGTGTGTATATGAGAGTATAAATGGGTGTGATTGTGTAAAATATGTTTTTTTTTGTTTTTTTTAGGAGAAAGGGGTCCCCATGCAGCAGTCTGGATGAGGGTGGGGAGCGGTGTGGCTCTGCAGAGGCTACTCCACTCCCCAGGAGCTCACAGAGGCCTCTTGCCTCAGATAGCACCACCTGCATCAAAATGAGGGGTAGCATGAAGGGCACAGTCACATACTACAAAGCAGGACCTAACTCTTAAAAATGGGGCCAGAAGTGGGTCAGATTTAGTTAGCAGTCTGCACCAGAATTATGTGCACAGTAAGGGGTGTTCCAGTGCCCATTTGCACTGACTGCCACATTTATATCGGCAAGTCCAACAGAAATGAGGCACACTCACCTTGAACTGAGTACACCAGAAAATAATGTGGTGCACACAGCTCCTGCACATCGGGCTTGTGCAGCGTGCGCCACATTCATGAAGACTGAGCGCCTGTCTTTATAAGTGCAGTTTGCCTCACTAATAGTAAATCTGGGCCTGTGTCTCTTCACACCCAATGTCAGCATGAGTGTGAGACACTGCATGGGAACCCTTTTATGAAAAAATAACCTTATATATTACTACTGGATGGGGTGGAGGAGGTGCCGTTTTATAGCTCACCTCAGGCAGCAGATAGTTTGGGTTCAACCCTGTCCACACTCTGAGTAGCCTCTGCAGGTTATTTGCGTATAAATAAAATAAAGTTGCAAGTAGTCTACCCAATAGTCTACCCAATCAAAGTCAGCAGAACAATTTGCTGACAAATACAGTGAGGTACATAACAACATTTCATGAAACGTGGGAATCTCCTAACATATATTTTTCAGTGCTTCAAACTGACCCAATATTGACAGATTTCTTGCCCTCCATGCCATCTATGTCAGTAAGACAAGCAAGAGATCTTAGAAACATGGTAATACATTCTTTTTACCCTCCAAAACCAAATATGACTATTTTCAATGCCCCTAAACCAAGATGAGGGACCCCTCCCCCCCTGTCGGATTTGTAGTATATGTCCTTTTATGACTAAATGCACCACCATCCTGGATTCATCTGGTGCTTGGACATTTAACATCACTCACACGTGAGTTAAGGGTCAGAATAAAGGAACACGTAAGGGGAATTCAAAATGCCAAAAATATTGATGAGACTAAAAATTATCCCTATCTAATACCATGACTGTAATTCCACCCTTTGACAGGTCAGAGGTATCAGTCATATGAATTTGGACTTTAAAGGAGTTTCCTCATGAATAGGCTGCTCCAATTGGAGATAAAATTGATATGGAGACTGGAAAATGAATACATTAAAATCCAGTAGCTTTTATTTCTTCATATTAAAAACGCTTGACAACACATAGCAACGTACGGACAAGTCCCATGATTAAGTCGATTTAGACGAAACACGCAGGTCTGACTTGTCCGTACATTGCTCTATGTGTTGTCAAGCGTTTTTAATATGAAGAAATAAAAGCTACTGGATTTTAATGCATTCTCCGTGACTGTGCTGGATTTCCTTTGGATGTTTGCCGTTTCATTGCGTGGAGGGTCCGCATGCTGAACACATTCGTGCATTGGGAGGATTGCATATTTACCGCAAAGGTGAGCTGGCCACACCATTTGTTTTTGCACTGGAAAATGAATCCTCTGGGTCTCAAAGAGATTCTGCCTTTTTCGGCATTCCTTTTATCATATAGGTCAGTGGTGGCGAACCTATGGCACTGGTGCCAGAGGCGACACTCGGAGCCTTCTCTGTGGGCACCCAGGCCATCACCTCAGAATAGAGCTCACCCTACAGAGCTCAAAGAATGCAGGGCCAACGATTCTTCCTGTACACAGGGACCCTGTAGAGAAGCTGCAGCTGTCCGAATTTGCCCTACTCCTTTCAACTGCGTTGGTGTCCTCAGCAATAAATTACTGCCTACATTGCTGTGCTGGCACTTTGCCATAAAAAGGTGGCTTCTGGTTGAAGTTTGGGCACTCATGATCTAAAAGGTTTGCCATCACTGATATAGGTAGTTTCCCAGACACGAGGCGTGGTATGTGCCTTTGACACACACAACCTATGGCTTTCTGTTTTTAATAGTTTTTTAACTTTGTTTTGTGTATTTACTTTAGTTTCTATTTAAAATATTTCTTTGACCCTGTAGAAGATCTTCCCCTTCCTGTGAGGACCCATGTATACTGATGTTGTCAACCCAATATTATGATATCAATACACCACATTGTGCTGATGTTTCTGTCCATATGTAACAGTATTGATAATGTTATTTATCTTTACAATGGTATTATGCTGCACATATTGGGGCTATATGTCGGCTAGCACTGTTACCTTTTATATGTATTGGTGTAATTGTAGTGGTACAACCGTGCATAATGAGTTTATCACTTTATTTTTCAACATTTGAACTCTCTTGTTCTTTAAGGTGGTTTAGCAGTGTGGCACCTTGAGGGTGCGTTCGAATGCAGTTTTTAAAGACAAAAGCAGGTATGGATCATATTGGGTGTGAATGTCTCATTAAGTGATGCTACTCCTCCACTCTTTTCACTCCACTCTTGGTTTGGACATTGGAAACTGCATCTTCAAAGCTGAATGTGTAAATGCACCGCAAGCGGTGCGTTACTGCAATAGTTGTTTTGTACGTTTGTTTGGCTTATATCACTTGCACCTTTGTACTTTTATGATGAATCTGCAGTTTATATTTTATACTTTATGGATTTATGACATATAGTTTCTTGCCATGCATTCACAGTAGCACAATATGACACAGTATGGTTACAGGCGGTCCCCGGGTTACGTACAAGATAGGTTCTGTAGGCTTGTTCTTAAGTTGCATTTGTATGTAACTCGAGACAAATTTTTTTTGGTCTCTGTGACAATTAGATTTTAAAAATGTTGTATTGTCGTAAGAACCAGAATTAACAATAAATCTTCATTGCAGACACCATTGATAATTGTTAGAGCTTTTTATAGTAATTTAAGGCTAAAGTACAGTAAATTACCAATTACCAGAGGTCCGTTTGTAACAAGGGGTCATCTGTAAGTTGAGTGTGCTCAACAGGGGGCTGCCTGTATTTATGTGCAGTTTGCGAATTCAATATATGCACTCACAATGGTAATTTCATTTGATTATGCATTTGGGTCATTAAGATTATATTACATGGAGCTGGATTTCATGAATAACAAATTATTAATTGTTAATTACTCATAATTATAAGCACCATAATTAATTTTTTATTAATTAACACGTCTTCCATTGGTGTTCACCTGTGTCATCTTGGCTAACATTCTGAGCAGGACCTGGGACGCATGTGCCACTAATATGTATGTACGCCACATACCCATTTATTTGTGGGGACACATCTGGTTATAATTAAGTTTATGCACTAAACAGAAGGGCAGATCTATTTAAGGATAGAACTAGCAAGTGTCTCATTACCCCTTGAAAAAAGGCTGGAAAGCCTGCAACATGCATCAGGGCAGCACACTGATATGTATAAAGCATAGGTAACATGGCTTCAGTACGGTATATTTGCAAAACGTTTTTGTCACGTATACCCATTTCGAGTAACATGGATAGTGAAGATGTGTTATGCAGTAAAGAGTTGTTTATGTAACTATATTTCTGTATTTGTGTTACCCTACGCTTGTATTTATGTTATTATGTATAACTTATATTGACTGCTAACTAATATAGTGTGCTTGAAGTGCTGTATTGTCTAAATACACTTTTTAATGGTAATTCTTGTTATGAATAAAGATACAAATTTTTTACTCCATCTTTTGTGATAGCTTCATAGTTTTTATTGGGTTTATATACAAGATTGGAGCACATTTACTTACCCGTCCCTTGTGCGATCCCCTCTGTGTGTTGTCCGCCGATCTTATCCTCCAGCACGATTCACTAAGATTGTGCGCCCGATATCCTGCATGTGTCGCTTCCCCGCTCAGGTCCCCCAGAGTTCCCCTTCTTCTTCCCGGTGCATGTGCGTGCATGGCTTGCAACACACATTCATACACATATACATTAAATCCTGCGCCCAGTCCGAATCTGCCGCATCATCCGACGACCTGTCCCCCGATTTGTGTCGCATGAAAGCCAAAATCCGATCACGTGCGACACAATCCCTTTTTAAATGCGGCACAAAACGGTAATTGACGGAATGCCCGACATTTGTGCGGTCCGCGGACCCTTAGTAAATGAGCCCCAATGAGTTTTCCATGGGGAATCTACATCTGGATCTACTAAGAAAAGTAGATTCTAGATGTTAGGTTTCCCCTAAGTAAAAAGGCATGTCAATAAAATAATAATGTTCTGCTGATAATCTTTGTGCTCTTGAATGTGGGGGATGTACTAGAAAAACAATTCCTATCCAGCTATCCATTTCACTTAAAAAGAACATTCATGGTAGATATGAAACTTTATGTCACGGGTGTCCCCGCGATCCATGTCTTGGATCGCGGGGGCTCCCGTGTCCCGGTCTGCCGCGCCGCCCCCAGTCCGGTTTCATCACGGGTGTCCCCGCAATCCATGTTGCGGATCGCAGGTGCACCCGTGCTCTGCTGCTGCTGCCCCGTTCCCCTCGGGTCAGTACTTACCTGTCCCGGCTCCTGTTGGCTCCATCGTGGTCCCGTCCAGGCTGCAGGTCTGTCCCCTGTGTAGGCCGCGCGCTCCCGCTGCCAGGGCGTGTGTGCGCCTACTCTGTAAGAATTTAAAGGGCCAGCGTCCTCCTTATTGGCGCTAGCATACCTGGCTCTGCTATATAGCCTGGCTACTCCCAGCATCCACTGCCGGATCTTAATGTCCTGTTACTGAAGAGAAAGCCCTCCGTGTTACCGAGCGTTTCCAGACGCCTCTGTGGATTCTGTGATTCCCGTGTTGCGTGGTGTTCCCGTGTTCCGTGGTGTTTCGTGCTGTTCCTGTTATCCTGTATCCTGGTATCCTGTGGCGGTCCTGGTATCCTGTGGCGGGCCTGGTATCCTTTGGTGCTCTGGTAATCCTGCCAGCCATCCAAGGTCCTGCCAGCCATCCGAGGTCCTGCCAGCCATCCGAGGTCCTGCCAGCCATCCGTGGTCCTGCCTGCCATCCATGGTCCTGCCAGCCATCCGTGGTCCTGCCAGCCATCCGTGGTCCTGCCTGCCATCCATGGTCCTGCCTGCCATCCGTGGTCCTGCCTGCCATCCTGGTCCCCGTGTCCCTACCTTGGCTGCCACCGCAGGCCTATTCGCACCCGCGGAGCGACCTGGTGACTCCCGCCACAGCAAGACCATCCCGCTTTGCGGCGGGCTCTGGCGAAGACCAGGAGATCACTTAGACTCCGCTCCCGGGTGCGGCTAAGGTTCTTATCTCCCGCGGTGGTCCAGGGAGTCCACTGTTTATCCCCCGAGATTGTGACACTTTAATCTTCATTCATTTGGGAAACACCATTCAGGAGAGAACTCCCTTCCTCAGATGTGGTTAACGCTCACTGGGGGGTTGCCTTCCCTATAATTGAGCCCTTACTACAACTAATTACCAGAGGTACCCCAGAGGTATCACAGTATCCATATCCAGACAAAAAATAGGCAAAACTTTACTTTTAATAAAAGCAAAATTTAAAAATATACTTTGGGGAGTTGACTCACCCAATGTTCCTGTCCAAACATCTTAGCTGAACCTTTAAGACTCCAACTGTATAGAAGACCAATCACAAAGTGTCTAGTGTCTGTTAGTCCAATTAGGAAATGTCTAGTTAGATGAAGGTTATTATAATTAACCTTCATTAGTAGAAGTAAGGGATAAAAAGAATATGTAGATGATAGCACATAGAATAATAAAAGTGATTACCAAGAGGTAAAAATAGAAATGGAATGTAACTCACCAATCTTCCATTCATCAAGCTTTATTGAAAATCATCCTTATATTCCGGAGGTACAGAACCCCTTGCTTACAGAAGGTAAGCAAGGGGTAAGACTAGAAGGTAGCCTTCTCAGGTAAAGTGGAATGTGAAACTGTACTTTAGGTGGCATACTTATTTTGTGTACTTATTAGTAACATCTGAAATATAAAGTTTTATATAAAGTATTATATGAATGATGCCTTGGGCGATTATTGTATCAATAAGATTCATTTTGAGGACCTATGAATGGTGTAGCGAGGGTCATAAGTAAAGTGATGAAGGTACTGATAGAATAAGTAAATCTATGTACAGGCGGTCCCCTACTTAAGAACACCCGACTTACAGGAGACCCATGTTACAATGGACCTCTGGTAATGGTATCTCCTGTACTTTAGCCCCTGGACTAAAATAAATAGCTATATAATACGTTATTAACCCCTTAACACGTGGCCTTTTTTTAGTTTTTCATTCCATTTTTTTCAACTCCCACTTCAAAATCTCTAACTTTTTTATTTTTCCAATAAGAGCTTTTGTTATGGCGTATTTTCTGCGTGGAACAAATGACACTCGTAATATACGTGTATTCAATATTCCCAGCTGGCGCGTACTGCGGAATCGGGAAAAAATTCCAAATGCAGTGAAAAGGTGAATGGAAAACACCATGTGGCAAGACGTTTTCTTGTGGGCTTGGATTTTTCAGCTTTCACTGGTGTGCCCCAAATGACAGGTCTACTTTATTCTTTTGGGTTGCTAACTATCACAGGGATACCACATTTGTACAGGTTTATAATGTTTTCATACATTTAAAAAATTAAAACCTCCTGTACAAAAATTTTTTTTTGATTTTGCCATCTTCTGGCGCTAAATAATTTTTTCATACTTGGTGTACGGCGCTGTGGGTGGTGTCATTTTTTGCGACTTTGATGGCGTTTTCATTGCTATATTGTTAGGACTGTGCTACCTTTTGATCACTTTTGATAATTTTTTGATATTTCCAAAATGGCAAAAAATGTCATTTTGACTTTGACGCTATTTTCCGTTCCGGGGTTAAACGCAGTGAAAAACGTTTTATATTTTGATAGATCGGACATTTTTGGACGCGGTGATACTAATGTGTTTGTGATTTTTCTGTTTAGTAATATAATATCAGTTATAGGAAAGGGGGGTGATTTGAATTTTATGGTTTTTTTAATATATTTTTTTTTTTAAATCTTTTACTTTCTTACTTATAACTATTTTTCAGACTCCCTAGGGTATCTTACCCTAGGTTGTCTGATCGATCTCTACCATATACTGCCATACTGCAATATGGCAGTATATGGGGATTTTACTCCTCATTCATTACAATGTGCTGATAGCACATGTGTAAGAATGGGTTACAACGAGACAGCTTCGGGTCCTTCTGAGGCCCGATGCTGTCATGCAACGGATCACCGCTCCCCGTGACGTCATCGGGGGAGCGAAGATCCGCGCCAAGATGGCGGCGCCCATGCGGCGCATCTTTTTGAAGCTCCGGCAGCATTGCCGGCGCGATCGCGGTGAAAGCACCCGCGATCGGTGCTAGCACCGATCGCGGTGTTACCGGTAAGCCTTTGCTGCAATATGCAGCAAAGACTTACGCTGTTGGAGAGGGCTCGGTCCGCGAGCCCTCTCATGCACCGGGAACCCGTCGGGAAGGGGTTAAGGGTGTCTGCAATTACAGTTTGATTGTTATCCATGGTTCTGATGACTATCCAACTTTTTAAAAAACAGCTGTCACCGAGAGCAAAAAAAAAATTGGCTGGGGTTACAATTATAAAGTATACAGTTCTGACTTACATACAAAGTCAAACTTAAGAACAACCTACATAACCATCTTGTACGTAACCCGGAGACTGCCTTTATATGTGTTTTTTTCAAGAATGAATTGTATGGGCGTTGGCAACTCTCTGGAATTTAATTATCCTCAATGGAGGGAGCTTTAGGTGTATAGGGAGATAGCGAGGAAATCCCTATTTCTGTAGAGAAGGTCTATGTAATGTGAAAGAAATATATAACTACAATGACCCGAAATTAGTCTACTGGGGGGGACGGTTGCCATGGTTTTTCGGAAATTTTCATATGTGTTACTCTTGTAGTTAGTATACCAATTTAGTGTGCAGTTGTACATAATCAGGCTTGTCTACCACAGTACACCTTCCGGACTTCCTCACCTACAACAAAATAGGAGATTATATATATTATTTATAATACTGTTGGCATTGCTTAATGGTGGCAAGTGTGTGGTGGAACTTTAATCAGTTGAGACAACCCTGCTACGGTCTGTGTTCGGCCTGGACCCAAACAGATTTTTACCAGTTCCATCATTACCACTTTTTGGTAATGACAAAGGGTCTAAGGTTATGTCTTTGGTACCTCTTGTTGTATAAGTAAAAAATCTAAGCCAGTTCATTACGGGTATAAAAAGGGCAATTGGATTACTGTCTAACTGATTTACTGGAGTGACACATTCATAGAACAGAGGTCCATTCTCTAGAAACCCTGAAAGTTATCCCTATCCTGGGATAGGGATTTATTATTTGGCTTAACTTCTTTTAAGCCCAGCAGTGGAAAGATCCCAAAGGGAAGCATGTCTGTGGGCTGAGTTTTGATATAGATCTGCCAAAACACACATTGGGGTTGGTTTGCAAAATTGAATAATATGCATCTAGATAGTCAGGCCTTTAGGGGTATGATTGTTGTGTTACCAATAGTATGTAATTAATTTTTGCCTAATTACAGAAAATATTAGAATCTCAATGATAGAAGGCAAGTGGGCAGCACTCCGTGATAAGGATTTTTTATTTCAACAGTGGATACAGCAAGGTTTCGGCTGGCTCTATGCGCCATTCTCAGAATAGAGCCAGCCGAAACTGTTGCTGTTATCCACTTGTGAAATAAAAAATCCTATTCACGGAGTGCTGCCCGCTTGCCTTCTTCCTTTGGGACTTCTTTCGGGTCGTGGAGTCACCAGACTAGCCGCCTGGCCCCTTTTAGTATTCAATCGTATCTCACTGTGCCGCCCTCCTGCTTGAGAATCTCCATGATAAAGAACATTTGAATCACCTATTTTTCTTTCTTTTACATACGGCTTTATCACTCAAACTCCATATAACTATAATATAATATATCAAAACAATGTAAAACAGAATCAACACTGCTAGGCTAAAGTAATCTAAATGCCCAAGAGACAGTAAAAATCTTGTGTAAAAGAATGAAGAGTGTGAAATTTGTGCTGCCATGCCAAATATCAAGGAATTGTATTCACGGCTTTCAGTGTAGCGTGTCCTTAACCCGCGAACCAGCAGATCTAAAAACATGGCGCTCCCAAACAAATTCCTATAGCAAAATAATCTTATGAATTTTGATTTCATTTGACAGACCAAAACTATGGTACATTCAACAGTGTTAACTTTCCTAAATGGGCCCAGGAAGCAGATTAGCGCATCAACTAACTATATTTCTTGTATTCCCTACTTGGAAGATAAGATTCTAGTTTGTGCTCATATCTCAGTCAGCAGAAGTGATCATAAATGACAACACTGTCTGGCACAATCTGAAGAGATACAACCTGGCTGAGGTGTAAAATGTGATACAGAATAAGAAGTATTAGAGTTGATTCTTAGAGTGATTCTCCTGTTTCCCCTGTTTGCGTGTTTACCTGTGATTTGTGTACCTATGATTCTGGAAACCAGTTTATCAGTTTTAACCATTCAAGCTTTAGATGGGGTTAAAAACTAGCTGCCATTTTAATGTCCCCAAACGTACAACACCAAGAGTAGAAGGCCTTCTACTCACTCTCCAATAGCAGCATAGAAGACATGTATAGAGCAGTAATAAGAATATTGTACTGTAAATCCAGATCTGTGGTTAAAAGAGGTTCTTACTAGAAGCATCAGTGGCTAGAGTCACTCTCTCTCTCTGTAGTTGATCCTTTATAGTCATTACCTTCTCCCTCTTCTTGCTGTATTTGTCCTTACAGTCAAAACATTCTGCTTCGTGTAATTGTTTTTGTTTTTACACAAGCAAGTTGATGACAAAGAGACGGGAGGTACAAAACAATTACTCTCTAATTCCTAGCACTTTGACTTCCTGGTCCATCTAATAGTCTCTGGCTTTGGATTGTGCCCCTATTGCAATAGTAAAGACATCTTATGTTGTAGTAAATGGATAGTATTCAGAGCATCCGAATGGGTGCATTGATCCTCTCCTCAATTTTGGGACATCAACCAGCGGCGCGGCTGCGCACCTGAAAATTTTTCTTCTTAAAAAAACTTTTTTATTTAAGGCCACCAAATGGCAATAAACAATACAAGGTTATTAAAAATAAATGAACTGGAATAATGGGTCGCGCTAAGGACAGTGGCGACCGTAGCACGGCTTAGAGTATTGTTTTCCGATCTCAAAAGGAGTTCGTCCCCTTTGATGCACACTCTAGAGGTTAGTGGAATACCACAACAATTGATATCCACATTACCAGGGTAATACGCATAGAGCAGCTCTCTGTCTCCTCGTCTCTCCTCACGCCTACTTTCTTACTATCAGGTAAGAGTGGATAGGGATACAGAGAAGGAAGATTTATCAGACATTTCTGATGTGGAAACTTCCAGTTGCCAATGTAACCAACATAGATCATCTTCTGTCATTTTTAAAAACAGTCTGTGGGAATGAAAAATAAACTTGCGGGCATCACGAATAAGACAGTCACGGGGACAACGTCACAGCAAAGATTCGGGCAATCGATAAGTCTGAAGGACGGTCCAGACAAGACATGGTAGATAACCAATCCATAGGAAGCAACGAAGGGTCAGCATGATAAAGAACATAAGCATACAACAGAGAATGCATGCAAATAGATGGCAACACGTAAACTTTATTAACAACAATCAAATAATACGAATGAATATGATGAAATAGCACTAAATAAGACACATAAAATATGCCTACAACTTAATCAGCACAGCCCCCCAATGATAGGGGAACCAAGGTCCCAACCGGGCACACCACAACAACCCAGCAAGTCCCTTCCTTATTAACCCTACATCCTGCAAAAATAAAGAAGGTCAGCATCCTTAAGATGAACATCCGGCTAAGGTATAACGACGGGTTTGAAGCAGCGGTGAGGGGGTGAGTGTGGTAGGAACCTCCACACGTTATACTGCACGTCTTTGTACTTCCTCATTGGGTCTGAGGGTGCTTGGTTCGTTTGGTGTTGCCCCTGGCTTTTTGGACCTGTTCCCTACCCCATTGGCGGCTGTTTTGGCTTAAGTTGCACATTTTAATTGCTTTTATTTGTATCGATGTGTCCTCTTCATTGCATGTATTATTGTGATCTTGTCTGTTTAATAAACGTTTAACTCGTTGCCATTTTTGCATCGCTTTCTCTTGTTTTGTAGCTGTAATGCAAAGACAGTCCTGAAAGATACCTGTAGAGACAATATGGTCAGAGACAGTCCATAACGTCACCTGGTTAATGGAAACAGTCAGAGACAGAGAAAGGTCCAGAGACAGAGACGGTCAGTGACAGTCAAGGGGTTTTAAGAGAGAGTGAGATATGTATACAAATATTTGTTGTAACTAAGATCATCATTTTTTCCTATCCCGGGCAGCGCCGGGGATCTACAGTAGTATATAATAATTTGGTGGGTGCTGTACATACTAATTTATTCAGCGGGTATATATAGGATGTTTTGATTTGTGTTGTTAGGGGGGGGTATATATTATTCAGGTGACATAATACGTAATTGAACTTGGTATAATATGATCTACAGTGCGGAAATGTGCTGCACAGCGCTACAGACAATTGGTTGGTTATTCAGCGTGATAAACCATAGGGAGGAAAATTGTAAGATCTATCTTGTAAGGTACTATATGCCACTGATCTCTTTTTGTAATGAATGTGGGTGACGCAATATAGCAGGGGGATCATGGGGGTCTTTTGCCGGGAGGGGGGGCGCCATTTCCCATTTTCTTCATCAGGCAGTAGAAGGCTGAATCGCCCTGCCTTGACCATATAATTTACCTCATTTTGGGCTGTCTAAAACACATTAACAATAAAGCCTATTGCGAGACACCACCTCTGATAAGCTATTGGGTGACCACTGGGGCATAGGTCTACAGTTCAAGTCAATATTTCATGCAAGCTTACACAAAAGCTTGGTGGTCAAGTAGCACAAGAATAATCTTTATTATCATAATAGAAGCATGAAAAAAACACACACGTGATCGGACAAAACAACAATAAAGCATTTAAAAAAAGGGATAACAGCCTAACCTGAACCCTCAATTACAAGACAAAAGGGGGCAGTGGGCACCGGATAATGACAAAAAACCTATCACCCCCACCAACCTGTCTCTATACCCTGTCCCTAGTTGCCTGGAGTTAAATAACAAGACGGAGGCAGAAAAAACCTAAGGGCAGATAATCGAGCACGAACTAGCATACACCCGCAAGATGACAACAACGGTAAATTAATATACTGCCATACCTGGGCAGCGCAAGAGCTCTAAGCCTGCAGTAGGTAAAGGAAGCAATAATTACCATGGAGTCTGGAACAGTGAGAAGAGACAGGGCCCGAAAAGTCCTCCCGTATCGCTACGAACCGTGGCTTCCTCAGGATTTTTCCGACTAGTGCAGTGTCACATATAAATCCTGCGTATGCTAAATTAGGCTGATCTACAGCTTGTCATATCAAAGGATGGCGGCGCCCATGTCGGCGTTGTGCCTTGAAAAACTGGGAGAGAATGACGACACATTCCCTTCCGGGAATGGCTGGCTGGGGAAAACCGCACATCGCACTAGCGCAATGAATGTCTCGTAGTCATACGCAGCACAAGTTTTATAGGTACCATAACGTGAGCTTGGGCCATATCTAAATTACCGCTTTGCGCTGAATTGCCCCGGGTTTTTGGCGCACACGATCAGGAATTTGTGGCGGCCTCGGCGCCGGCACACATCACGCTACGAAAATCGTGGGCGTGGCCGTAGGAAACCCGATGTATTCTGACAAAAACCCTTATTTAAAAAAATTTTAATGATGTCGCTCGACACCGCTTACCGCCCCAGCACGGATGGTGACTCCAGCGTACTCCTGCGGACTCAGCGCGCCGTCGCACGTGGTGGACATCGGGCGCACTCCCTTATTTAATCGCCGGAAATACCCTAATCTTGACTAGAACAAAACGCGCCGCTGGATCTTGACAGGACCGGTAAGTAAATCTTCCCCAATTTGCAATATAAAGTGCAATTGCTGCTGTAGTAGAGCGGGGCAAATAATGGGCCAATAAATAAAGTGCTAATTTACAATAAATAACAATATTAAATTTAATATAGAAATGCAAAACAATGATAAAGAAGAAATAAATATAAAATGAATCAAATATGTTTTGTCCATAGAACTACGCTAATATCCAAGAATTCACTTACAGTAATAACCCACCCGTTGATCGTTTTGCTACGGTGAACATAACATAATACTAAACATAGAGATAAATATTGCACAAAGGTGTCCATGGTGATTGCGACCCCGCAACATCCACCCAGCCAAAAAGATGCATAAGGTAGGATGAGTGGGGAAGCCCCCCACAGACACAGGACATCAAAAGCCACAGAGAACCTATCAATGGCGATGCAAGAGTGGGACAAGGCAGTCCTGGGTTTACTACAAGATAGGGTCTGGAGATGTGTTCTTAAGTTGAGTTTTTGCATGTAAGTCAGAACTATTAATTTTATCATTGTAATCCCGACAGAACTTTTTTGGTCTGCTTCGTGACATTGTTGTCATACAGAATCGGGATTAACATTAACACCCTAAGGACGCAGGGTTTTTAAGGGCCTCATTCTACTCTCTCAAAAATCCTAACTTTTTTCCATTTTTTTACGTGTAGCAGACCGTGGTGATGGCTTATCTTGTGCGTAACAAATTTTACTTTCCGTATTTTTTTATTTTAACATGCGTGTACTGCGAAGCGTGGGAAAAAAATTTCAAAATGTGGAAAAATTGTGGTTCTTTTGGGCTCAGTTTTTACACGACTTTCCTTCTTCGCTTTCCAACAAAATTTTAAACACGCCTACTTTATTGTTTGGTGTCGGTGCGATCGTGCTGGTGATACCAAATTTATATAGTTTTACATTGTGTGTTAATACATTTTCAAAAATTAAACCAATGTGTACAAAACGAAAAAAACTTTTTGCCATCTTCGACCTATACTTTTCAATACTTTGGGCAGCGGAGATGTGTGAGGGTTATTTTTGCAAAATGATGCTACGTCTCTTCATTGCTACTATTTGAGGTCTATGCACATTTTGATCATTGTTTATTTCATTTTTTATGTTACATGTAAAAGGTGTAATAGTCGCATTTTCGGACATTTGGGTGCCATTTCCCCCGCCTCGGGGTCCACGCCCTTAAAACGTGTTTTATATTTGATAGATAGGGCCATTTTGGGACGCGGCGATACCTAATAAGTTTGTGATTTTTACAGTTTATTTATGTGTTTATCCGTCTAGGGGGAAAGGCAGGGGTGATCTTGATTTATTTATATTTTATTAATTTTTCTATTTTTAAAACTTTTTCACTACTTTTTTTAGACCATCTATGGTACATTAACCTAGATGGTCAGATCGCGTCCTACCTTCTACTGAACTACTTCTGTATTGCATATATGGGCATTTGTGTCAGCCACTCTTACCATGAGCCACTGGCTCATTGTAACGACTCTGCAGATGCCAGATAGTCCTCGGGTACAAACGAAGACCCTAAAGGGCTACCATGGCAACCGATCGCCGCCCGCTGCCCAAACCGCCGTCTTTTACGCCGCCGGCGACGTATGCCGGCGGCATGAAAGGGTTATAGCCGCACTCGGTGCAAGCACGTCCGCGGTTATTAACGCGGTGGGGGTTTGCTGCAATATTCAACAACCCCCACCTTTGTATAAGATTACTCATCCCGTGAGCCCTCTTCATCATCCTTACACCTCTGTCGCGTGAGCTAACGAGCGCAGAGCGTTAAGGTGTTAGCTCATTACCGACACATACATACAGATTACATTTGTAGCCTATGACTAAAGTACAATACCTTACCATATCCAGAGGTCTGTTTGTAACTATTGGTCGTATGTTAATCAGTGTTCTTAAGTAGGGGTACCGCCTTTATAACAAAACCAAAAAATGATAATAAGAAAATTGTAAACATAATACAACACCAAGAGAATATGTCGCCTGATTGTTCACATACTTCCACCAACAACATACACACAAATGGGGCCCATATACCAACATACAACGCTTACCATCCATGTACCCTAAGATCTCAAATACCACAGACATATATGCCATACACTCCAGACATGCAAATACATCACATACATTCAATAAGAATGCTCAGAGCTCACGTAGCCAAGAGGTCCCTTTAGTAAGTTTGGGTTGTCCGCCAAGTTGGGTGTACTTTTTTTTTTGGGGGACTGCCATGTACGATATATCATTGTCTTCATTATTGCAGCACACGAGTGGTCAGATTATCAAAGTGTCTGCAAAAAAATTCTGTCAAACTTTTGCACCCACCAAACTGTCTGAAATGACCTGTCACACGTTTGTTCTTATTAGGCGTTTAGACTACGGTTTTATCTGAGCCTTTTACTAAGACATCACTTATCTGGTATCTGTATGGCGACTATGTGCATTACCTCTGTACTAGGATTATCCTTGTAACTTTGACAATACTTGTGTGTATTTCTTCTTGACTATGACATCAGTGTAATTGCTCCCTTACTGTGACATGAATTATTCTCTGTGCTATGATTTCTCTGTTTAATATCCCTGTACGATAAGATCACTATCCGGTATGTATGGACTATAACTATCACCACAATGTTTATCTCTGTACTGTGACATCACATTTTATTATCCAAGTGGTTGTCTGCTCAAGCAACCGGTCATTTGCCATAGATGGGCACCATTCCAATTTTTGCAAGGGGCCTGATAGTTAATGGTAGTGTATTTCTGGAGGGGTTGGACTTGACAGTTCTCCCCAACATTTGCTTCTCAATCAGCTCCATGTTGTCTCTTAATAGATCAGCTTAGGTTGCAGAGAAAGTGATGTTTCTCATCTACTACTATGACTTTTTACTCCTGCCATATTTGTACTTTGGGCTAATGGGGCGAAGAGTGGACCTCAAGCACAATCTTACGGTACCCAAGTTTTATTTCCACAGCTGCATCAAAATAACACAGTTATAGACTAGATTTTTGCTTGGTTCCTATCATGTACATTTAAAGGGATAGTTTCATCTTATCCACGTGAATGGTATAGTACAGATATCACTTCATGATATGCAGTAGTGCCAAACTCTGGACGCTCACAAGCCATATGATTCAAAAAATACATAGTACTCAAGTCACTAAGGCTGAGTCACTCCGTGGAATGTTAAAAGAATAAGTAGGACCTACACCAATAATTAAAATCATCAGGGTATGACACACTAAGTAGAAAGAAATGCTGAAAGCTAGCACGCTCTGAAGGCGACAGTGGTTTATTGCCATTGTCAGTGTACAAATAGACTTTTAGGACTCTAAAAAGAGCCTTTTTGGTTGTTGAAAACATGTGTATTTTGACTTGGATTGCTACACAGACCTTACGAGCGAGACTGCTAAATGCGTTCGGCACCTCCCGTCGTGACTCGTTCCAGACCAGCATTCACCAACACAGTGATTATCTTCCGCCATTTTCTTTTCGGATGTTATGAAACGTGTTATAGCTGGTTTCATGTTATGGAGAACGAGTCTGGTTGAATTCTTTAAGGGGCACTGTATAATAAGACAGCTTGTGTTATTGTGTGGTTGTTGTGTTAATTTTGTTTTGTTAATTGTATTGGTTGGGCACGTACAAAGGTTTGGCGTTGTGGGTCATTGTGTTAATGTGTTCTGTAAAGAGGATTTGGAGTTATGATAGGACAGTTATATAAGGTTGACTCTCTTATATGTAACAACATACGATCCGAACACAGTGTTAATCTCTTATTTTGTTATCATGGCCTCCGTCCTCCTTAAAATCAACTTTATGAGCAGGAGGGGCAAACCCTCACCCCTCTGCGAATGTGGCTCTCATGCGTGTTACAAAACTGGCTCCTTTGAACGAGATTAACACTGAAGTGCTCACTACCAATGCTGAGGGAGCCGTGGGATGATGCGACAAGTGTACATTCTGCAAAGCCACCTCACAGAAGACTAATGTGGGCCCCCTCAGACGCTGCTTGCAAATGTTTTCTACAACCTTCCATTAAAAAATCTCAATGAAAAAGGACGGAACTTTCTGTCTCGTAGAGTACAAACCCCAAACAGAATTCTGCACATGATACATTCGGTAACCATTTCTTGAAAACAGTTTGTAATTCAGCACTATTTCACAAAACCGAAACCTGCTGAAAAAAAAAAAAAAAAAAAAAAAAAAAAAAAAATAATGTGTTGTACTATGTTGCATTTTTCAGACAAGAGATAAGCTCAAGCTTGTTTAATTGCAAGAGTGGAATTCTGCACTAGAATACGGCAGTATCGTTGTATTCTAATGACTTACCCCTAAGAGCCCAGTACGGTAATTGCCAGTTGACTCTTATTCACTAGCAGCCTCCATAGCGAATACAAACGTTATGGGGCGTTCCAGTGCTCATCAGACAAGGCACTGTATTAAAACCGTCCTGTGTCGCACATCCCTATGTAAAGGTGCAACTGGGCAAAAAAAGTTGGTGAATCTGGCGGACCAGTGCAGCAAAGCGATAGATTCATGATTTCTGGCTCACTTTCTTATGGAATCAGTCCGCACCCAGCAAATATACACGGCAGCGCCTTTAGTTGAAATTTCCGACATCTTAGAAATGTCCCCCATTATGTTTTATATTTGTTGTTCATGGACCTGATGAGCCTCACTATCAGGTAATTGGCTGCAGCGTCTCATAGTGTAATATGATGAACCTCTACAATAGACTCCATGACTAAAAGCAGCACTACTAGAATATCAGGGCATCTGAAAAGTAAGAGGCAGATTTATCAAAAAGCGTCTCAAACCAGTAGCATCTGGATGCTAATTCATAAGCCTGCATAGAATAAGGGCCTCTTCAACATTGGCATTGGTGCTCCGCTTCATGTTGCTCATCCGTTGTGTTTTGTCCACTGTGTGACATTGCTTGAAAACATCACCCTTGGTTTTTCAGCATCATCAGTTAAAAACAGATGTTTCATCGGATTTTTGCGAACCCATAACTTCTCTTGCCTACCTTTATACTCATAGATTACAGAAAAATAGGACCCGTTTCATAATTGTTTTCCACATTTTTTCTGTTATGTTTTCTTTTGTGTTGTATATGTCCCGGTAAAGTGTGTGGAATTATGATGGTGTTATTAAATAAGCATTTTTGAATATCTATATGCTTTTTATTTCCTAGGCTCCCTTTTGTGATCCAGGAATATTCCATTGTTGGTGTCAGGCTCAGTGATAGTGGATCCTCTGTACCACAGTGCGATGACGTAAGCCTACACCTTTGAGCGGAGTCTAAGTGGTATCTTGGCTACCAAGCCCGCTGCAAAGCGCGTTGGGGACCTGCTGGGCCTGCGTGTTACCCACGGAGGTCCCTCAACAGTGCTACTTTGTTACTACCAAGGCAAAGTCAAGTCTTAGAGCAAAAACGTAGTCAGTGAGAGGCAGCAGGTCAGGACAGGCCAGCATTGGATTTGTAATCTGTCGCGGAGCAGAATGTCCGGGTTCCAGCAGAGTCACTATGGTCCTTTTAATCTCGTAAGTCGTGAGGCCTAGGTGGAGGGACATCCGCACCGGGCTGCGTGGGAGACAACGCTGGAACACAGACGGTGGTGACCCTGCCACATGGTGGAGGGGGCCACAGGGAGGCACACAGGAATGCCTGTGTACACCATAGAGGATGGTTCGCGGGAGCAACCCATGACAGTTGCTTTCCATAGCATTACCCAAGGCAGAAGAGATTACTAATAGTGCTTAAAAACTGCTAGTATTTTTTAATTGAAAATTAGCTAATTTTTCTGTTTTAAAATATTAGATCATGATAGCGCATCATTTATTACAGGATACATTTTCCAACACGTGTGTTCTTTGTAAAAGAGAAGCTATTGCCACATAGAATTGTTTTTCCAACTTTACAGGTGTTTTGCTCTGCTTCTTCTCGATAACATATACTGAACATGTGCCATGAACTTTCCAGATGAGGATGGGGCCCATAACAAACATAAAACATACCCCCTTCTTGCCCTCAACTACAGCACATCATTTCCATCAAAATAACTTAAAGAGAACTTGTCATGCAAGTAACCCACCCAAAATAAAGACTGTTCATTAAAACTATCTTTAAGTATTTCCTAGCCTTTAAGGACATCTATCACCATATTACTGGTGATAGAGTATCCTACTTAGACTTCTTGTGTCTGGTCTAGAGGATGTTTCTTTTTTTAGACTTTTCTTGTCATCTTTTATTAACGAATCCATTAGATATTGCAGTATATAGTATAGGAATTGAGTCCCTTCGGTTAAAGTAACCGAGAGGGTCTGAAATAATGGTAAAAAAAAGTTAAAATCTCAAAAATTTTGTAAATCACCATCACCCTTTCCCTAAACACATAACCAAATAATAACAGTTAAAATCATAAACATTATATGGCTTGATGAGAATCGGCGCTCTCCTATCTCACTGCTCGCAGCTCCAGATCTTGTGGTCTTCACAGGGGCGCTGTCGACTCGACCTTTGGCACCCGCCAGTTGCGTTGCAGCACGGGAGGCAGCGCTGACTGATTTCCTGTCTGTGGATGGTGGCGTTTCCTGGAATCCAATTTCATAGTTTACGGTCAAGTCTGCTCTCTCTGGGTTCTGCAGAACGTACATGACATCACTTCCTGTAATTGGGTAGAGAACTGCTCACGTGACCGAGCAACCACTCTCGTCCCTTCACAGGTATTTTATTGGACCCCTGCCCTCTCCTTCAATGCCTGGAGGTCAGTACTCTTGAGACTGCCTTACGTGCTCCTGCTGCTTTTACTTTTTAAGCTGTATTGCCTCTTTCCGCTGTAACCTGTACTTGCTGTACCTGTGCTCTCTTCAAGTGCCTCCCTCTGACTGTAATGGGTTTGGAGGGCAACTCTGCAGAGTTTCACAGTTCGGAACCTGCTTCTCTATCTACTGCTCTGACGGAATCCAAACACGCCCTCTCCCTCACCCACCAGTGGTTTATGCTAACTCCTTGTCAGGTGGTACACTTCTCCAATGCAGCTTCCTGTTTGCTTACAGACACATAATTGAACCATATCATTATATAGTTGTACTCGTCGCCTTACCAGGCAGTGGCTACAGCTGCAATTGCTAAGTTGTCCAGTACTAGAGACCTCCTAGAGAGGTGATCAGTCTCCTAACATCTCCTGACATTGAGAGGGCAATAATTCGCAACTACCACTTTGACTAGTCATGCAGGGGTGTTTGTTATAATCTTATATGCAACTCACCTGATATGAGTCATCACCCTACCCTATTTCCATGAAGCTCTGCAATCCATGAAGTTACGTGCACTGGTCTGCCTCCTTGTTCTTAATTGGACAGGTCCAAGGCTATGATATTCCTTCTGCTGGAACATTGAAAAGAGCTCATTGGGGGCAACTTAAGTCAGTGACCATAGTGACAAGTGAATCTCAGGGTACTCTTTCAACTCGGCAATAACATTCATAACCCATGTATGTATCTGAGCACATAAATCACAGCAGCCTTTATGAGGATGGGACGGGAGGGAAGTCCAATGAGGCTGCTATGATTGCATGTGATTAGATATATGCATGTTGTACAGTTTGGCTAATGTTAGGATGCTAACCCCCCTTTGATTATTTCACCCTGGTCACATGGCATGCTGAGAAAGAGAATGGGACCTGAGGCCCGTCGATAGAGTGGGCTGGTGGAGCTGGACCGGTCTTCTCTGATGCCAGGGAAATAATATAAAATTGACTGTCTTGGCCGCAAGGAAACCAAGTTTTTATTTAAAAGAAAGGATATCATTTAGGTTCTGATAAAGTCCTATCAACTAATCTGTGGGTGACATGTTCTCTCTCTTTTCACTAATACCGAAATTGTGTATCCAAACAGGTGCCAAACTAGAACTCCTATATGCTGGCCTAATTTTCTGGCCCTCAACCAATTGCTATTCTTCCATCTGCCAGTCTCATAATGGGACATTCATTAAGACAGAGGCACTTTGAATGCCATTCCAGTAAGAGCTCTACTTGCTTAGTAGTTCAAAAAGCCATCTCCATCAGTCACCTCAGCTAGACCACGCCTGGCCTGGCTGCTAAAGTAGACAAGCCTTTATTAGTCAAATTCATTCATCATTATTTGATTGGTGTTTTGTTTGCAGGTTGAGTTTATTTTTTTATGGCACCATTTTAGTTACCTCAACGTAATTACCGTATATACTCGAGTATAAGCCGGACCCAAGGTATAGCCGAGGCCGAATTTTACCACAAAACCTTGGTAAAAACCTAGATATTTTTCTGAGTATAAGCCGCGTTTTGGTTTTCAGCACACTTTTTTGGGCCCTGAAAACTAGCTTATACTCGAGTATATAAGTTAACTTGATTCCTAGTAATTAGGTGGAAATTGGAGGAATAAAATTCAATCTAAGGCTTTTTATTGTAGGAAATTGATGGTGTTCCCAAGGCGAACATGATACTTTATTGTCTAAGTCAGTATAAATATGAGATATCAAATTTGTATAGTTTTTTTAATGTCGTTGTATGATAAAAAATTCCATGCTTTGTCTATCAATTTTTAAATAGTGGTGACCATGTATGCGCAAATGGGCCTAAATATTTATACTGCGAAAAATCTAGAAAGTATAGCTTCTTTTGATATGTAGATTTAAAAAAACTCTATGAGTTGAAAAAGAACTACATAGTGTTTCGGGAGACCACCATCAAGATTTCTGAAGAAACAAATAGTCCTGAATTGGCACCCACAGTGGCCAGACGCTCAAGCCAATTAGAGTTCCTGAGAGCCGGTTGGCGTCAACAGCTCTCAGAAGCTGTAGAATGGACAGGGTCGTGAGAGAAGGTCAGAGACAGAGACGGTCAGTGACAGTCAGAGGGGTTTAACCCCTTAAAGGACACCTGTCATCAGGTCTCTGCCACTAGTTCTGTCACTACTACCTGTTGGAGCAGCTCACAAGGATCCCATCCCAGCCTTTATCTAGTTATTTCATACATTATTCATTGTAAAATCATCTATTTTTTATCATGTAAATGAGGCTGGTCACATGATTAGAGGCAGTGATGTCACCCCTGTTACCCCTCCCCTCTCCTCCCCCTGCTCATGTCTGTGTGTAATGTATAGTAAAGCATGGCTAGTGTGTGTGTGCTGCATCTGCTGACATGCTGCATCCTCCTAATATACAGGTGAGAGACACAGACATCAGCTACACTGATCTACTACTCTGACATGTTCTGCTGTAACATGGCTGCCTGGAGCTGCTGTATCTCTCCTATACACATACACTCATGCACACACAGGCTGCAGGGGGCGTGGCCACCAGCACCAGGAAGCACATCATTATACAGCCTCACATCATTATACAGGCTGTCAGTCAAGCACTGGGGGTGTGGCTGTGCCTCCCACTCATGAATAGAGTGGACAGCTTGAATATGCTAATGCTTCATTGGACATTTCACAGGTCATTTGCATACAGCTTTATGACCTCATTGCTTAGGTTTACAGGCATGTAGAGGGTCAGTTCTAGGGAAAGGGGGGTGATTTGAATTTTTAGGGTTTTTTTAGGGGTTTTTTTGGGTCCCAAAGCTGTCATGACAATGGATCGCTGCTCCCTGTGACGTCATCATCAAGATAGAGGCGCCTTTTTGAAGCCGTCGGCAACATTGCCTGCGGCGATCAACATGAAAACACCCGCGATCATTGCTAGAACCGATCGTAGGTGTTACCGGTAAGCCTTTGCTGCAATATGCAGCAAAGACTTACCGGCTATGGAGAGGGCTCGGCCCGCGAGCCCTCTCCATGCAACGGGACCCGGCGTGCGCCGTACTAGTACAGCGCGTGTCGGGAAGGGGTTAAAAGTGGTAGTTCTAAGCCACAGATACATAGCACCAGCATATTTTCATTAATACAATAAACCCCCTATTGCTGATTTATACATTATATTAAAATTTGTTAAGGCGCACCACAGTAGGGTACGGCGCACCATGCGGGCAGCGATATTAGTTATAAATCAGCGATAGGGGGTTTATTGTATTAATGTGTATATGTTTGAAACTATGGTGTGTGCGTGAGACTATTTCTATTATTTTGAATGTTGGAGGTATCTTCTGTTCTATTTTTGCATCATGCAGTCTAATTGTCAGCCTTCCCTGGGCTTAGTCTAAAGTCTCTTACCCATGTGGTCCAAGAAACTGATTCCTTGCACTTGCAGGATTTCCCAGACCACAACTAGAATCATTGAACTGAACTCAGCATGTCAGTTCGGTCAGGGCAGTGTTATGAATTATTACATTTTCGGTACAGATAAGGAATGATAAGATAATATGTTTTTCCTATCGCTATCAATTGCAAGTGTACAGTAGCAGCAACTTCGAGGACATGACTAATACAGCTTCCTTTTCTTGAATGGCTTTATTTAGGGGACGATTGTTCTAAAGTGTTATAACAGCAGTATATACTGTCTATGTGATCTGTACACACAGACTTTATTGACATTTATTTCATGTATTTGACTACCCTAAAAGCCGAAGAGAGATAGTTAATGGGAGATAATACCATTGGGGGCAATTGGACTGTAATATACCAGATACTTCTTTTCAAATGCTGCTCAAAGGAGTGTGAGGACGCCATGACTGGCACTATATTGGGGCACTGAAGCTGGAATTTCTATGAACCACTGTTGCTGTCATTTTAATGGGGCATTGTGGTACTGTATCTGAACTATATCACCTGAGTATTTCCTGCAATACATTTCTATAAATAATGGAGAGAGTTTGCTCATATTGACACAAATAGTGGACCGAAAACTGTCAAGAGAGTTGTCACACGAACCATGATTCATAAGGCTGACATGTAATATGTATTAATATGAAATTCTAGTTCTGGTAAACAATTACACATACTTTCCATCTTTATATGTTCATATAATGGTTCATGTTTGGGTGAATGCACTCCTCAGTTCAGCAGCTTACTTCATGTTCTTCGGTTATTTATAGCAGATAAAATAGAGTATGAGCTTCCATCATTAGATTAAGGAAGGGGGGTAAACGGAAGAGGTGTGGAACAGCGTAACAGAGCCCCCTAGATTATGTTCACAATCATTCTCCTTTTATACAGTTATTTTCATTGGATGGCATAGGTATATTTAATGTGCCCACATTAGATATCATGAACAGCTGACATTAGGAATCAAGGATAACTCCAATCTCAGCTGTTTCACTTCTTAGATGCCACCTCAAAACCAACTGTGTCATGTAGGTTGCTACCTTTAGATCCTACCTTTATATCCTGTCCACACCCTACAGCAGTAGTTTACCAAATGTATAACCTAATCTCCTAAACAAATAGTATCTCTTTACTGCAAAAACAATGGAGAAAGTTTGCTCATTTAGCAAGCAGTATTGTTACAAATAGTGGACTACACAACTGTCAAGAATGTTGTCACATGAACCATGATTCATTGGGCAAATATGTAATATGTATTAATAAGAAATTGTTCTGATAAATACAGGAAGTACTAATGATATTAGTGTAATATTGTTTTCCCTTATCTGCAATTTGTAAAATAAACCAGCTTTAAGAATTAGATGTTCTTCTATAGAAACCATTTGGTTTCTTTCTTGAAATCAGGGAGAAATGTAAAAGATACTAGTGGTGAGATATTTAAACCCTGTTCATGTTTTAAGTGTACATTTATAAACACAATTGGAAGTTTTATTTTAAATTAGTGCAAGAGCCCACTCCCACTGTAAAGCTTCATTATTAGTGGCAACGCTATAGTGGTTGCAGTGGATCCAGTAGGGCTCACAAGCCCCTCTCCCAATGCTTTCATCTCTTTTGATGACTATAAATATAAGCATCACCCACACTCCCTGCACTCTTATATATATGTGTATTGACTGATTAAATTGACAAAACTAAATATGGTATATATATATATGTATGTCAGTCTTTGAGTGCTTTTGTTTGTTATATCACACAACACAATCAGGTGAGGAACGAGTACCCATAGCTAAAATTGGGAAGGAATCGATATTTTATCATGACACTTTCAGCAGTAGCTTGTGATATTGTAGTATAAAGATAATGAAGGCATTAATGTCTTGGCATTACTCATGTTTCCAAAACTTCTCTGGAGGTGCACCAATTCTATGGAATACCCTTCCCTTATCAAACTAATACCAAAGCTTCAAACCTGTTCTTAAAACCCATCTCTTCAGGCATGCTTATCACATTCCTTAACTCTAACTCTCTCTTTGCTAAGCCATCCTGTGTATTCCTATAGCCTGTTATCTGGCAAACACCAGATATCAAGCTCCAGGCTTCCCTGCAGTCTATGTGACCCTGGACTCTGTATGTAATATGGCGGCTGATGGCTGGTCCAGGCAGCAACATTTTATTTATTTATTTAATTATTTTATTCTGTTCCCTTAAAGGACACCTGTCATCAGGTCTGTGTCACTTGACCTGTCACCTCTACCTGTTGGAGCAGCTCACAAGGATCCCATCCCAGCCTTTATCTAGTTATTTCATACATTATTTATTGTAAAATTATCTATTTTTTATCATGTAAAAGAGGCTGGTCACATGGACAGAGGCAGTGATGTCACCCCTGTTACCCCTCCCCTCTCCTCCCCCTGCTCATGTCTGTGTGTAATGTATAGTAAAGCATGGCTAGTGTGTGTGCTGCATCTGCTGACATGCTGCATCCTCCTAATATACAGGTGAGAGACACAGACATCAGCTACACATGAATCTGACATGTTCTGCTGTAACATGGCTGCCTGGAGCTGCTGTATCTCTCCTATATACACACACACACAGGCTGCAGGGGGCGTGGCCACCAGCACTAGGAAGCACATCATTATACAGCCTCACTCCATTATACAGCCTCACTCCATTATACAGCCTCACATCATTATACAGGCTGCCACCAGCACCAGGAAGCACATCATTATACAGCCTCACTTCATTATACAGGCTGTCAGTCAAGCACTGGGGGTGTGGCTATACCTCCAACTCATGAATAGAGTGGACAGCTTGAATATGCTAATGCTTCATTGGACATTTCACAGGTCATTTGCATACAGCTTTAGGACCTCATTGCTTAGGTTTACAGGCATGTAGAGGGACAATGAAGGGATAGAGGCAATGCTCTCTAATGGCAGTTTATGAAAATATATTTAGTTTAGGGGGGTTATTTTGCATGACGGGTTCTCTTTAAAAAGAATGGCTGGACCATTATACAAGCTCTTATACCTATTGTGTCACCCACTCATCCTCATAGATGGTCAACTATTGCGAGCAGGGCCCTCACTCCTATTGTTCCATATGACTCCTATTGTTTGTACTCTGATGTTTTATTTTATTTGTATATGTTCCCTATGATTTGTAAAGTGCTACAGAATTTGATGGTGCTATATAAATAAACATTATTATTATTATGGTATAACATATACATATAATGATGTCAAATACAGGAATAATAAGCCTAGTCATGTCCCCACATAGGGATTAAAAAGACTGGAATAAAACACAGTGATGTCACAGTATAAGGATTTTAAAGGCACATATATCGGAAAACAAGAATAATGTACACCAGAGGCATCAAGCTCACTTTAAAGGACACCTACCACTTTGTAATATGCCTTTTTAAGCAAACATACATTTAGAAAGCTTTAGGTATCTTGATGGTGGATCTGATCTGATCTTGTTTTCAGCAAAAAACAATTATAACAATATGCTAATGAGGCTTAGGTGCTCCTGTAGCATTCATGAAGGGTGCTTGGTGCTTTCTTATACCCAAATTATTCAGCATGCATGAGATAGCATGCTCACCCTCCCATTCTCCTTCCCAAGAACCGGGAGCTCTCGGGAACTGTAGTGTATGCACACTTGTCCTGCATAGTGCCCTTTCAGATCCTTTGCGGTGCGTCAGCGCAGCAAGAAAGTCACTAGCTCTCGGGAAGGGGAGTTGGAGGCGGGCTATGCTATCTCATGCACGCTGAATAATTAGGGTATTAGGAGAGTGTTGAGTGCCCTGTGTGACAGCCACAGGAGCACCAGAGCCTCATTTACATAACATTATGCATGGGTTTCCTTGGGGTCCCCTGGTTTCCTCCCACAATCCGAAACATACTGATAGGTTGATTAGATTATGAGCCCCATTTGGGACAGGGATGGATTTGTCAAGCTGTGCACTATATAAATAAAGGAATTATTATATTTGTTTTTGCCACACATGCTGTGTTTCAAGACTATGTCAGATCCAGAATCAACATGCCTACATAAAGTTATGTTTGGTTAAAAAGACATACAAAGTGGTAGATGTCCTTTTCGGTCCACATTAAGCTCAATGGTTGTGTTTAAAGGGCTGATTGTACTTGTAAGACTGAACAAATGTAACATTCTCCTCTCAACAATTCCAACATTCTTCTCTTCCCATACCAACCCCCAGAGAAGGTCAGAGACAGAGACGGTCAGTGACAGTCAGAGGGGTTTAAGAGAGTGAGATATGTATAAAATATTTTTTGTTAACTAAGATCAGTCACTTCCTATCCCGGGCAGCGCCGGAATCTACAGCTAGTATATAATAAATTGTGGGTGCTGTACATACTTTAATTTATTCAGCGGGTTATATATAGGATGTTTTATTTGTGTTGTTAGTTGTGTTGTTAGGGGTATATATTATTCAGGTGACATCATACTGTAATTGACTGTGGTATATATGGGTCTACAGTGCGGAAATGTGCTGCACGGCGCTAAAGACAACTGGTGGTTATTTCAGCAGTGATAAACCATAGGGAGGAGAAATTGTAAGGATCATATCGTGTAAAGGTACTAGATGCCACTGATCTCTTTGTCAATGAATTTGGTGACGTGAATATAGCAGGGGATCAGGGGGGTCTGTTGCCGGGAAGGGGGGAGCGCCACTTCCATTTTCTTCTCAGGCAGTAGAAAGGCTAGAATCGGCCCTGCCTGTGACCATAGAATTTACATCATTTTGGGCTGGCTGTCGTGAGAACACGATTAACAATAAAGCTTAATTGCAGACACCTCTGATAACTATATGGTGACCACTGGGGCATAGGGCTAAAGTTAAGTGAAGAGGTCAGGAGAGATACACAAAAGCATGTGTCAAGTAGCAAAAGAATGAATCTTTATTGATCATAAATAGAAATGCATGAAAAAAACACACTGATCGGACAAAACAACAATAAAAGCATTTAAAAAAAGGGGATACAGCCTAACTGAACCCCAATTACAAAGACAAAAGGGGGGACAGTGGCACCTGATAATGCCAAAACACTATCACCCCACACAAACCTGCTCTAGACACTGTCCAGTAGATGCTGGAGTAAATACAATACAGGAGGCAGAAAACAACCTAATGGCAGATAATCAGAGCAAGAACTAAGCCATACACCGCAAGATGACAAAAAAGGAATGAATATACTGCCATACCTGGTCAGGCAAGAGATACTAAGCCTGCAGTAGGTAAAGGAAAGCAATAATTACCATGGAGTCTGGACAGTGAGAAGAGACAGGGCCGCAAAGCGCCCCCACACGTATCGCTACGAACCGTGGCTTCCTCAGGGGTGCCCGACTAGTGCAGTGTCCACATATAAATACCTGCGTATGCTAATTAAGGCTGATCTACAGCTGTGTCATATCAAAGATGGCGGCGCCCATGTCGGCGTGTGTGCTTGAAAACCATGGAGAAGAATGACGACACATCACTTCCTCTTTTGAGACCTATGAATGTTGTATGAAGGGTCATAATAAAGTGACTGAAGGTACTGATAGATAAAGTTAAATCTATTGTCAGGCGGTCCCCTACTTAAGAACACCCGACTTACCAGATGACCCTAGGTTACAATGGACCTCTGGTAATTGGTATCTCTGTACTTTAGCCCTGGATCGAAATAAATAGCTTATAACACGTTATTAACCCCTTAAAACTCGTGGCCTTTTTTTTAGTGTTTTTCCTTCCATTTTTTTTCACACCCCACCCCGCTTTCAAAAATCTATAACTTTTTATTTTTCCACATAAGAGCTTTGTTATGGCTATTTTCTGCGTAACACATTGCAACTTCTAGTATACTGTATTCAATCATTCCAGGCTGGCGCGTACTGGGAACGGGAAAAAAAATTCCAAATGCAGTGAAAATGGGAAAAAACTGTGACCTGCGACGTTTCTTGTGGCTTGGGATTTTACAGCTTCACTGTGTGCCCCCAAATTGACATGTCTACTTTATTCTTTGGGTTGCTAACTATCACAGGGAGTACCAACATTTGTATCCGGTCTTATAATGTTTTCATATCATTTAAAAAATTAAAACTCCTGTACAAAAATTTTTATTTTTTTGATTTGCCATCTCGTTCTGGCGCAATAATTTTTTTCATACTTGGGTGTACGCAGCTGTGGTGGGTGTCTTTTCTTGCGACGTTTGATGGTCGTTTCATTTGCTATCATTGTTAGGACTGTGCTGCTACCTTTTGATCCTTTTTGAATTAATTTTTTTATATTTCCAAAATGGCAAAAAATGTCATTTTGACTTTGTAGCACGCTATTTTCCGTTTCCGGGTTAAACGCAGTGAAAAACCGGTTATATATTTTGATAGCCTCGACATTTTGGACGCGGTGATACTAATGTGTTTGTGATTTTTAGTTTATCTAATCATTAATATCAGTTCTAGGGAAGGGGGGTGATTTGAATTTTAGGTTTTTTTAATATATTTTTTTTTTTATAAACTGTTTTTTACTTTGACGTGTAACTATTTTTGTCAGACTCCCTAGCGGTACTTTACCCTAGGTGGTCTGATCGATCTCTACCATATACTGCCATACTGCAATATGGCCACTATATCGGGGATTTTATCTCCTCATTCATATTACAATTGTGCTGATCGCACAGTGTAATGAATGGGTAATAAACGAGACAGTTGGGCCTTCGTGAGGCCCGATGTTTGTCATGGCAACGGATCACCGGCTCCCCGGACGTTATCGTGGAGCGAAGATCCGCCGCCAAGGACTGGCGGCGCACATGCGGCGCATCTTTTTGAGCTCCGGCAGCATTGCGGCGGCGATCGCGGTGAAAGCACCCGCGATCGGTGCTAGCAACCTGATCGCGGGGTGTTACCGGTAAGCCTTTGCTGCACATATCAGCAAACGACTTACGCTCTGGGAGAGGGCTCGGCCCGCGATGCCCTCTCCATGCACGGGACCCTCCCACGTCGGGAGGGGTTAGGGTGTCTGTCAATTAAGATTTGATTGTATATCCTGGTTCTGATGACTATCCAAATTTTTAAAAAACAGCGTGTCACAGAGAGCAAAAAAAAGTTGGCTGGGGTACAAGTTATAAAGTATACACGTTCTGACTTACATACAACATCAACTTAAGAACAAACCTACATAACCTATCTATGTACGTAACCCGGAGACTGCCGTTATAGTGCTGTTTTTCACAGAATGAATTGGAGGTGCGATTGGGCAACGGCCTTCTTGGAATTTAATTATCCTAAATCGGAGGGAGCTCTTAGGTGTGTATAGGGAGATATAGCGAGAATATACCCTTATGTTACCTGTAAGAAGTCTATGTAGAATGTGACTAAAAGACTATAGTAAATCCCTAAATTGGGGGCCCGAAATATAGGTCTACTGGGGGAGAGGTTGCACTGGTTTTTCGGAATTTTCATACTGTGTTAACTCTTTAATAAGTTAGTATACCAATTTAGTGTGCAAGTTGATAGTAATCAAGTCTTGTCTACCACAGTACACCTTCCGAATTCCTAACTACACAAAATAAGGAGATTATATAATATTATTTAAAGTTACTGTTTGGCATTGCTTAATGGTGGCTAAGTGTGTTGGTGGAACTTTAAATCAGGTTGAGAACAACCCTGCTACGGTTGTGTTCGGCCTGGACCCAAACAGATTTTTAACAGTTCCAATCATTACCACTTTTTGGTAATGACAAAAGGGTCTAAGTTATGTCTTTGGTAAATCTTGTGTTATAAGTAAAAAATCTAGCCAGTCATAGGAGGTATAAAAAGGGCAATTGGACGTACTGTACTAAATGATGTACTGGAAGTGACACTATTATAGAACAGAGGTCCATTCTCTAGAAACCATGAAAGTTATCCCTATCCTGTGGATAAGGGATTTATTATTTTGGCTTAACTTCTTTAAGCCCAGCAGTGGAAAGATCCCAAAGGGAAAGCATGTTCTGGGCTGAGTTTGATATAGATCTGCCAAAACACACATTGGGGTTGGTTTGCAAAATTGAATAATATGCATCTAGATAGGTCAGGCCTTTATGGGTATGATTTGGTTGTGTTACCAAATAAGTATGTCATTACATTTGCCTAATTACAGAAACAATATTAGAATCTCAATGATAGAGGCAAGGGGGCAGCACTCCGGTGAATTAGGATTGTTATTTAACAAGTGGATACAGCAACGTGTTCGGCTGGCTCTATGCAAGCCATTCTCAAGAATAGAGCCAGCGAAACTGTTGCTGTATCCACTTGTGAAATAAAAAATCCTTATTCACCGGAGTGCTGCCCGCTTGCCTTCTTCCTTTGGACTTCTTGGGTCGTGGAGTCAGACCTACCGAGCCTGGACCCATTTTAGGATTTCAATCCGTCATCTCACTGTGCCGCCCTTCCCTGCTTGAGAATCTCAATGATAAAGAACATTTGAATCAGCCTAATTTTTCTTATCTTTTCATACGGTCGTATTCACTCAAAACTCCCTATAACTATATAATAATAATCAAACAAGTGTAAAACAGAATCACACTGCTAGGCTAAAAGCAATCTAAATGCCCAAGAGACAGTAAAAATCTTGTGTACAAAGAAAAATGAGAGTGTGAAATTTGTCTGCCATGCCAAATATCAAGGAATTGTATTCAAGGCTTTCAGTGTAGCTGTTCCTTAACTTCAGCTGAACCAGCAGATCTTAAAAAACATGGCCTAGCCAAACAAATTCCTATAGCAAATAAAATCTTATGAATTTTGATTTCATTTTGACCAGACCAAAACTATTTGTACTATTAAAATGGTAACTTTCCTAAAGGGCCAGAAGAGATTAAGCAGACAACTAACTTATTGTAATGTCCTACTTGGGAAGATAAGATTCTAGGTATTGCTCATATTCATCCGCAGAAGTGATAATAAAGACAACCTGTTGGCAACATCTGAAGAGATACAACTGGCTGAGGTGTAAAAAAGTGATACAGAATAAGAAGTATTAGAGGTGACTTCGAGTGATTTCCTTGTTTCCCCTGTTTGCGTGGTTACCGTTGATTGTGTACCTATGATTCTGGAACCAGTTTATCAGTTTTAACTCATCAGCTTTAGATGGGGTGTAAAAATAGCTGCCATGTTAATGTTCCAAAAAGTACAAACAAGCAAGAGTAGAAGTCCTTCTACTCACCTCCAAATCAGCAGCATTAGAAGACAGTATATAGAGCAGTAATTAGATGTTACTGTAAATCAGATCGGGATTGAGAGTTCCTTACTAGAGCACAGTGTCTTATTGGTCACTCTTCTCTCGTAGTTGATCCTTATAGTCATCCTCTCCACTCTTCATTAGCGTAAATTTTTCCTACAGCTAAAACATTCTGACTTCCTGTGAATTGTTTTTTTTTTACCAGCAGAGTTGATGACAAGAGGAGAGGGAGTACAAAACAATTACTCTGAATTCCTTAGCACTTTGGACTTCCTGGTCATTAATATAGCCTGTGGCTTTGATTGGTCCTATATGCATGAGTAAAGACAGCTTATGTGTGAAGGTAAGATGGATAGTATTCAGAGCCTTCCCGAATGGGGTGGGTGTATCCTCTCCTCAAATTTTGGGACATGAAAAGCGTGGGCTGCTCTGAAAATTTGTTCTTAAAAAAACTTTTTTATTTAAGCCACAAGGCAATAAAACAAAAAGGTTATTAAAAATAAAAATGGAATAATGTGTTTCGCGCTAGGCAGTGGGACCGGGCAGCACGGCTTAGAGTATCGTACAGGTTCAAAAAGGAGGTGTTCCTTGATGCACAACTCTTAGAGTGAGTGGAATACCACAACATTGATATCCACATTACCAGCGGTATACGCCATAGGAGCGCTCTCTGTCTCCTCTTGTCTCCCCACTCTACTTCTTACATCAGGTAAGAGTGATAGGGATACAGAGAAAGGGGAAGATTTATCAGACATTGTCTGGGTAAAACTGTTCCAGTTGCCAATGGAAACCAATCAGAGATCAGCTGTCATTTAAAAACAGCTGTGGGAAAATGAAAAATGAAACTTGCCGGAGACAGTCACTGAAAAGACAGTCAGGGACCGGCACAGCAGCGACGGTCAGAGACAGTCACTGAAGAGACGGTCAAAGACAGAGAAGTGTCAGAGACAAACCATAAGCTAAGGAACAGCAACAGTAATAAAGGGTGAGTAACTCAGCCAAAATGCATCAAAGAACAAGAACCATAAGCATACACACAAGGAATGCATGCAAATATATGGCAACAAGTAAACTTTATTAACAAAATCAAATATACGAATGAATATGAATGAAGAGACACAGTACAAGATAAAAGCAATTAAAATGTGCTACACTTAAGCACAACCACCCCCAATGGGTAGGGGAACAAGGTCCCAAAACCAAGGGCAACCCACAACAACCCAGCAGCCTCCTTGTATTAACCCTAATCCTGCAAAAATAAAGAAAGGTGTCCAAGCAATCCTGGTAATGGATGTATACAATACCTCAATGCATAAAAGGTTAAGTAAACCTGAGTAGAGGGAGCAAGAGCAGACGGGGGATGGAGGGTGGATCAGCTGTGGGTGAGGAACCCCACAGTACGTCACGTCTTTGTGATTTCCCGGGGTCTGAGGGTGCTGGTTCGTTGTGGGTTGCCCCTGGGTTTGGACCTTGTTCCCTTACCATTGGGGCGGGCTGTGGTGCTTAAGTGTCGCACATTTTTAATTGTTTTATTGTGAATGTGTCTCTTCATTCATGTATTATTTGATTTTGTTTAATTAAAGTTAATTGTTGCCATATATTTGCATCGCTTTCTCTTGTGTTTTATGCTTAATGTCAAAGACAGTCCTGAAAGAGACGGTAGAGACAAGATGGTCAGCGACAGTCATAAACTGTCACTTTAAGAAACAGTCAGAGACAGAGAAGGTCAGAGACAGAGACGGTCAGTGACAGTCAAGGGGGTTTAAGAGATGTGAGATATGTATAAAATATTTTTTGTTAACTAAGATCAGTCATTCCTATCCCGGGCAGCGCCGGGATCTACAGCTAGTATATAATAAATTTGTGGGTGCTGTACATACTTTAATTTATCAGCGGTTATATATAGGATGTTTTATTTGTGTTGTTAGGGGTATATATTATTCAGGTGACATCAATACGTAATTGACTGTGGTATATATGGATCTACAGTGCGGAAGGAAATGTGCTGCACAGCGCTAAAGACAATTGGTTGGTTATTTCAGCAGTGATAAACCATGGAGGAGAAATTGTAGGATCATATGTGTAAAGGTACTAGATGCCACTGATCTCTTTTGTCAATGAATTTGGGTGACGCGAAAATAGCAGGGGATCATGGGGGTGTTTGCCGGGAAGGGGGGAGCGCCATTTCCCATTTCTTCTCAGGCAGTAGAAAGGCTAGAATCGCCCTGCCGTGACCATAGAATTTACCATTTGGGCTTGTCATGAGAAACACGATTAACAATAAAGCTTAATTGCAGACACCTCTGATAAACTATATGGTGACCACTGGGGCATAGGGACTAAAGGTAAGTAAAGAGGTTCAGGAAAGTAACACAAAAGCCTGTGTCAAGTAGCAAACAAGAATAACTTTATTGATTCATAAATAGAAATGCATGGAAAAAAAAACACACGGATCGGACAAAAACAACAATAAAGCATTTTTAAAAAAGGGGATACAGCTAACTGAACCCCAATTACAAAGACAAAAGGGGGGACAGTGCACCTGATAATGACAAAACACTATCACCCCACACAAACTGCTCTAGCACTGTCCAGTAGATGCTGGAGTAAATAACATAATACAAACGGAGGCAGGAACAAAACCTAATGGCAGATATCAGAGCAGAACTAAGCCATACACCGCAGTGACCAAAAAAGGAATGAATTACTGCCATACCTGGTCGCAAGAGATACTAAGACTGCAGTAGGTAAAGGGAAAGCAATAATTACCATGGAGTCTGGACAGTGAGAAGAGACAGGGCCCGAAAAGTGCCCCACACGTATCGCCTAGACCGTGGCTTCCTCAGGGATGTTTCCGACTAGTGCAGTGTCACATATAAATCCTGCGTATGCTAAATAGGCTGATCTACAGCTGTGTCATATCAAAGATGGCGGCGCCCATGTCGCGTGTGATGGACAAAACAACATAAAAGCACTTAAAAAAGGGGGATTACAGCCTAACTGAACCCCAATTACAAAGGACACAAGGGGGGACAGTGGCACCTGATAATGCCCAAAAACACTATCGCCCCACACAAACCTGCTCTAGACACTGTCCAGTAGATGCTAGAGTAAATACAATCAGGAGGCAGAAGAAAACAAAACCTAATGGGCAGTATAATCAGAGCAAGACTAAGCCATACACTCTAGATGACAAAAAGGAATGAAAATATACTGCTCTATACCTGGTCAGGCAAGAGATACTAAGCCCTGCAGAGGTCAAAGGAAAGCAATAATACATGGAGTTCTGGACAGTGAGAAGAGACAGGGCCGCAAAGCGCCCCCCACGTATCGCTACGAACGGGCTTCCTCAGGGGTGCCCGACTAGTGCAGTGTCCACCATTAAATACCTGTGTATGCTAACTAAGGCTGATCTACAGCTGTGTCATATCAAAGAGGCGGCGCCAGTCGGGTGTGTGCTTGAAAACCATGGAGAAGAATGACGACACATCACTTCCAGGATGGTGGCTGGGGAAACCGGCATGCGCACTAGCGCATGATGACTCGTAGCAGACGCAGCACAATATAAGGTACCATACGTGAGCTGGGACCATATCTAAATTACCGCTTTGGCCGCCGAATTGCCCCGGGTTTTGGGTGCATATGATCGGATTGTGGCGCATCGGCGCCGGCATGCACGCGACGGAAATCGGGGGCGTGGACGTAGGAAAAACCCGATGGATCGGAAAAAAACACTTATTTAAAAAAATTAAAAAAGTGACGCTCGACACACGCTTACCCTGCACCCCAGCAATGGATGGTGAACTCAGCGGACATTGGCAGACTTCAGCGCAGCAACGACACATGGTGGACATCGGGTGCAACTACCTTAGTGAATCACCGGGAAAGACCGGAAATCCTGACTGAGAACGCGCCGTTGGATCGTGGCCCGGTAAGTAAATCTGCCCAATGTGCAAATAAAGTGCAAGTGCTGTTTGTAGAGCTGTGCAAAAATGGGCCAATAAATAAAGTGCTAATTTACAAGAAATAACAATATTAAATTAATATAGAATGCAAAAAATGATAAAGAATAAAAATAAATATATAAAATGGATAAAAATATGTGTTGTCCATAGAACGACGATATATACAATAATTCACTTACAGTAATAAACCCTCGTGATCGTTTTGCTTGGGTGAACATAAACATAATGACTAACATAGAGAGAAATAGTGCACAAGGTTGTCCATGGTGAGGCGACCCTGCAACTTCCATCCAGCAAAAGATGCATAAGGTGGATGCAGCGGGGGGAAGCCCCACCACAGACACATCAAAAGACCCAAAGAAACTATCAATGGCGATGCAGAGAGTATACAGGCAGTTCCCCGGGTTACATACAAGATAGGGTCTGTAGGTTTGTTCTTAAGTTGAATTTGTATTGTAAGTCGGAACTATTATTTATCATTATCCCAGACAGAACTTTTTGGTCTCTGTGACAATTGGATTTTAAAAATGTTGGGTTGTCATAAGAATCAGATAACAAAAGCTTCATTACAGACACCTGTGATAACTGTTACATATGATATTGTAGCCTAGGACTAAGTACAATAATTACCAATATACAGGGTCTGTTGTAACTATGGGTCGTATGTAAGTCGAGTGTTCTTAAGTAGGGGACCGCCTGTATACAAAACAAAAAATGATAATAATAAAATTGTAAACATAATTAACAACCCAAGAGAGATATGTCTCATGATTGTTCACATACGTCCACACACATACACACCACACATGGGCCCATATACCAACAATACACGCTTACATCCATGTACAATAAAGATCTCAAAATACCAGCATACATATAGGCCTACACTCTAGACATGCAAAATACATCAATACATCAATAAAGAGGTCAGAGCTCACAGTAGCCAAAGAGGTCCCTTTGTAAGTTTGGGTTGTCTCCAAGTTGGGTGTACAGGCAGTCCCCGGGTTACATACAAGATAGGGTCTGTAGGTTTGTCTTAAGTTGAATTTGTATGTAAGTCGGAACTGTATATTTTATCATTGTAATCTAGCCAGAACTTTTTGGTCTCTGTGACAATGGATTTTTAAAAATATTGGGTGGCATCTCTGTGTAACTGTATATATATCTCTACTGTATATATTGTTTTGTCTAGTGTGCCCTTAAGGCAATTAAATATTTTATCTTGATCCACGAATCCCCACGTCCCAGTCTCACATATATACATGCTACCGGGTTGGTTCCTCACCCTATATAATCCCATTAGGGTGGCAGCTCCATGAGTTCAGTTGTATGTGCTATACAGGCGGTCCCCTACTTAAGAACACTCGACCCCTAGTTACAAATGGACCTCTGGTAATTGGTAATTTTTTGTCCTTTAGTCCTAGGCTACAATAAACATCTATAACAGTTATCACAGGTGTCTGTAATGAAGTTTTAGTGTTAATCTTGATTCTTATGTCAACCCAACATTTTTAAAATCCAATTGTCACAGAGACCAAAAAAGTTCTGTCTGGGATTACAATGATAAAATATACCGTTCCGACTTACATACAAATTCAACTTAAGAACAAACCTACAGACCCTATCTTGTATGTAACCCGGGGACTGCCTGTATCCGGAAGTTGTGTGGACTACTTTAAATCACTTCCTGTGCATCTCAGAACCCATGCGTTCAGGGAGTGTCTATAAAAGTATAACTAAGTAACCTTGTGTACCCATCAGGGGTCCGGAACTTTGCGGTTTCCTTAACACTAGGGTTAAAGTATGTAAATAATAAATAAAAAATAAATGAATAAAACCTAATTTACCTAATTAAATAACAAGTGATCAAAAGGTCAAACAGTCCTCAAAATGGTAGCAAAGGAAATGTCAGCTCTTCTTGCAGGACTAATCCCTATGAAAATAGGGATTAGTCATAGAGGTTTGCTTCTATTCTCTGCAGGGACAGGAAGTTGGAAGAGGTTAAATAGCCTTCCCTAGCAACTTCATATCAGAGTACCACCAGAAGAGATTGTGATAATATCCATAAACCAAGATAAGGGAGGGAAAAAATCATTACCGATAAGACTAACTCCTATTTTTCCTCTGCATCCCCCATGACAGCCCACCTGTAAACTTACCAGATACCTTTTTTGGGAGGGACCACCACTTGAAGAATCTTTTTCCCATAGACTAGATCTTTTAAAAACTCCACAATAATATCAAGGGATTCACCCATGTTGCAGCACGACATGTATGGTCCAGTGATGCCCCTCGGTTCTCCGCCCAGAAGGCTGACACTGAATCCAGAGAGGGTACATTTGATAATAAGTAACGTTCCCTAATAGTTGATTTTAACCATCTTGCGATTAAACTTTTAGAAGCTTTGGTGCCTTTGCTTTTCCCTTCCTCCAGCTCTTTGTTGCTTCTAAAATACTGATATTTTAACATCCAAACAACTCCATTTCTTTTCCTGAGAATATTTTGGGTTACTGTAAAAAAGATGGTAAGACTATCTCTTGATTTTTTTAGAAAATCTGACACTACCTGGAAGAAAAATTTTTTAGGATAATTCCATCCAAAATAGGCAAAAATGAATGTTTACATGATAAGGCCTTTAGTTCATTGAGCCTGTGAGCTGTTGCAATTACTACAAGAAAGATACTTTTAAAGGTGAGGTGTTTAATATCTATATCTGAAATTGGTTCAAATGGTGGATTTGTTAGCGCTTCCAAAACTAGAGCAAGGTTCCAAGGAGGGACTATATTCCTAATCATAGGCCTAAACCTAAGACATCCTTTCATCAATCTACTAATCCAGGAATATTCAGTAAGTGAATTGTCAAAGAAGATCCTTAATCCCTTCAACATATTTGGTTTCAGTCCATTTAACAGCCCTGCTTGTAGAAAATCCAATACTTCAGCACTGTTTGGTTTCCGTTGGTCTGGTGTATCACCTTCACACCGTACTTTTGCTGACAGGCGTTTTGGCTCTAGAAGGCTAATTTCAGGATCCATGCTAAAAGGTTTAGACTTTGAAAACCTGTGTGATAAATTGGTCCCTGAAGGAGAAGAACTGGGCGAAGAGGTAAAAATACTGGATCCTCCATAGTAATGTTTAGGAGAGTTGACAACCAGCTCTTTTTGGACCAGAATGGCGTGATCAGGATCAGTTTAGTTGGTTCTAAAATAGTTTGCTTCTGTATTTTTTGAACCTCTCAGATAAACTGCTGTCAGAGATAGAACATTCCACTCGGGCGATTTGAAGATCTTTATTTTTTATTGTTGGAAGCTCTTTCAAACAACAAATTACCATGGAAGGGGATACCACATAAATTGTTTTTAGACTTAAAATCATCTTTCCACTGTCTCAACCACAATTCTCTACAAACTGCACAAACCGAATTTGTAAGGCCACGTTCTTTAGCTGAAAACCTAATGTTTTCTGCGGAGGCTAGAAATCCCGTGGCAGTTTTGAAAATAGGCAGGGTATTAAGTATTTCTACTCTAGGGGTCTTTTCTCTTAAGTGTTTCATGTTCCCCCGGCCAAAAATATAATGTGCAGGCAACAGACGTAGAGACTACATTTGACTTTAGCTTTGTAATGGCTTAAACAAAGACTGCGGGACCTCTTCTCTGATCATAGATCTAAAATCCTGCATAAACGTTGCTTTTTCTGCCCTCATTACATTTGCAATACATACTTCACACAGTGGATGGCTGTATTTTTCTAGCACTTTAGAAATACACTCAATGCCTGGATATTTTTAAATGATTTACTAATTTTCTCAGGCTCTTTCTCCTTGGAACCAACTTCCTAAAACAGAAAGGAAAGGTCTTTCAGTAACATAAGTGCATATATAATACCAAGCAAACTAAATGGTTACTCACTGACCAGGACCTCATACACAGGATCTACATTGTCCACAATTGTGCAGGTTGCAGATGCAGGGCACCATCGCAGGATCAGAGATTTCAGAGCATAGTGACAACTTGCTTATATCTCTAACCAGCAGCGTCTTCCGACTTCAGTTTAGAATTTTGGCACGCACACACAGTACTGCAAGTCCACGCTGCAATCACACAGCAGGGGGAGAGCTGGCACCCCATACCTCCTCCGTACCTTGCGTACTCACACGTGTGGCCCCCGCATTAACACCCTCCATGGAGTCGCTGGAAGGGAGCCCGTTAGTTGAACCTTCCCAGGACAGCGATCTGCTCCCCCATCCACCTGGAGGAGAATCTCACACCTTCTATCCCCTGAAGGGACAGGAAGACACTGATTGCTAGGGAGGGCCATTTAACCTCTTTCAAATTCCAGTCCCTGCAGATAATAGGAGCAAGTGGGTTGTCATGGGGGACACAGTGGGAAAAAGTTATTAGCGTCAGAAGATAGCAAGCCAATTTTTTTTAGCACACTAGCTTGTAATAATTTAAAATGTATTAAAACACAAGAAAACCTGTTGAGGTTGTTTTGTTAGGAAAATGAGTTAGGAGGCAAAGTAACAGTGTTTCTACATGAAGTCAGTTGGTCTTGATGTATTGATGTATTTTGCATGTCTAGAGTGTAGGCATATATGTATGCTGGTATTTTGAGATCTTATTGTACATGGATGTAAGCGTGTATGTTGGTATATGGGCCCATGTGTGTGTGTATGTGTGTGGACGTATGTGAACAATCATGAGACATATCTCTCTTGGGTTGTTAATTATGTTTACAATTTTTATTATTATCATTTTTTGGTTTTGTTATACAGGCGGTCCCCTACTTAAGAACACTCGACTTACATACGACCAATAGTTACAAACAGACCTCTGGATATTGGTAATTTATTGTACTTTAGTCCTAGGCTACAATGTATCTGTATGTTGTGTCGGTAATAGCTTAACACCTTAACGCTCTGCGCCGAGCCCTACGGCGCAGAGGTGTAAGGGATTAGAAGAGGCTCACGGCTGAGTCCTCTTCATACAAAGGTGGGGGTTGTTGCAATATTGCAGCAAACCCCCACCGCTAATAACCGCGGACGGTGCTTGCACCGTTGCGGCTATTAACCCTTTCAATGCCGCCGGCAAGTCGCCGGCGGCGTTTAAAAGGACGGCGTTTCGGGGCCGCGATCGGTTGCCATGGTAGCCTCGGGTCTTCGTTTGACCCGAGACAATCTGCATCTGCAGATTCGTTACAATGAGCCAGTGGCTCATGTAATGAGTGTGCTGCAAAATGCCATATATTCAATACAGAAGTATTTCAGTTATGGTAGGAGCGATCTGACCATCTAGGGTTAATGTACCTAGATGGTCTAAAAAATAGTGAAAAAGTTTAAAAAATAAGAAAAATTAAAAAATATAAAAATTCAAATCACCCCCCTTCCCTAGAACGGATATAAAAATCATAATAACTGTAAAAATCACAAACATATTAGGTATCGCCGCGTCCCAAAATGCCCTATCTATCAAATATAAAACGGTTAACGGGGGGCGTGACCTCCGAGGCGGAATGGGCAGCCAACTGCCGAAATGGCGACTTTTATTACACCTTTTACATAACATAAAAAATGAAATAAAAAATGATCAAAATGTTGCATAGACCTCAAATAGTAGCAATGAAAACGTTGCACTCATTTTGCAAAAAATAACCCTCCACACTTCTCCGTGCACCAAAGTATGAAAAAGTTATTAGCGTCAGAAGATGGCAAAAATTTTTTTTCTTTTTTGTACACATTTGTTTAATTTTTGAAAATGTATTAAAACACAATAAAACCTATATAAATTTGGTATCACCGCGATCGCACCGAACCAAACAATAAAGTAGGCGTGTTATTTGGAGCGAAGAGTGAAAGTCGTAAAAACTGAGCCCACAAGAACCACAATTTTTCCACATTTGGAATTTTTTTCCAGCTTCGCAGTACACGGCATGTTAAAATAAATAACATTACGGGAAAGTAAAATTTGTTACGCACAAAATAAGCCCTCACACAGGTCTGTACACGTAAAAATGAAAAAGTTATGGATTTTTGAGAGTGAGAAATGAGCCTAAAAACCCTGCGTCCTTAAGGGGTTAATGTTAATCCAGATTCTTATGACAACAATTGTCACAGAGACCAAAAAAGTTCTGTCTGGGATTACAATGATAAAATACATAGTTCTGACTTACATGCAAACTCAACTTAAGAACAAATCTACAGACCCTATCTTGTATGTAACCCAGGGACTGCCTGTACACTCTCTGCATCGCCATTGATAGTTTCTTTGTGGCTTTTGATGTGTCTGTGGTGGGGCTTCCCCACTCCATCCACCTTATGCATCTTTTTGCTGGATGGAAGTTGCAGGGTCGCCTCACCATGGACACCTTGTGCACTATTTCTCTCTATGTTAGTCATTATGTTTATGTTCACCACAGCAAAACGATCACGATGGGTTATTACTGTAAGTGAATTATTGTATATTATCGTCGTTCTATGGACAACACATATTTTATTCATTTTATATATTTATTCTTTATCATTTTTTTGCATTTCTATATTAATTTAATATTGTTATTTCTTGTAAATTAGCACTTTATTTATTGGCCCATTTTTGCACAGCTCTACAAAGCAGCACTTGCACTTTATATTGCACATTGGGGCAGATTTACTTACCGGTCCACGATCCAACGGCGCGTTCTCAGTCAAGGATTCGGGTCTTCCGGTGATTCACTAAGGTAGTGCACCCGATGTCCACCATGTGTCGCTGCTGCGCTGAAGTCTGCCAGAGTCCGCTGGAGTTCACCATCCATTGCTGGGTGCAGGTAAGCGTGTGTCGAGCGTCACATTTTTAATTTTTTTAAATAAGGTGTTTTTTCCGAATCCATCGGGTTTTCCTACGGCCACGCCCCCGATTTCCGTCGCGTGCATGCCGGCGCCGATGCGCCACAATCTGATCGTGTGCGCCAAAAACCCGGGGCAATTCAGCGCAAAGCGGTAATTTAGATATGGTCCCAGCTCACGTATGGTACCTTATATTGTGCTGCGTCTGCTACGAAGACATCATGCGCTAGTGCGCATGTGCGGTTTTCCCCAGCCAGCCATCCCGGAAGTGATGTGTCGTCATTCTTCTCCATGGTTTTCAAGCACACACGTGTCCCCCGCCTAGGTTTCTCCACCACTATTGCCGATACAGTGCTTCTTATAAAATAATAGATAAAATAGTCTAAAACGGCTTAACAAACAAACTTTGACGTCATTTCAGACAGGTTTGTGGGCAAGTTTGACAGAATTTTTTTTCAATGACCTTTTTGATCAATCTGCCCAATCGTTTGCGAATAAGAAGACACGGATATATCACGGTACATTCAGTCCCCAAAAAAAAGTACAACGCAGGGCGGTCCCCTACTTAAGACACTCGACGTACGCAACCCCTAGTTACAACGGCCCTCTGATATTGATAATTTATTTGTACTGTATTGCCTAGCGCTACAATAACGCTGTACTTATCACAGTGTCCTGTATGAAGCTTATGTTAATATTATTCTTATTCCAACCCAATATTTTTAACAATCATTTGTCACGGAGACCAAAAAGGTCTGGCTAGATTCAAATGATAAAATATACATATTCTCTACTTACATACAATTCCAACTTAAAAAACCTACATACCCTATCTTGTATGTAACCCGGAGACTGCCTGTCACCCACTTGCGACAACCCAAACTTACAAAGGGAACCTCTTTGGCACTGTGACCCTCGAACCTCGTTATTGATTTATTGTTGTATTTTGCAATGTCTAGAGTTTAGGCCTATATGTATGCCTGGTATATTTTAGATCTTATTGTACATGGATGTAAGCTTGTCTGTTGGTATATGGGCCCTGTGTGTGTGTCTGTGTGTGGACGTCTGTGACATCATTAGACATATCTCTCTTGGGTTGTTGTTATTTTTACCATTTTATTATTTATCATTTTTTTGGTTTTGTTATACAACGGCGGGTCCCCTACTAGAACACTCCGACTTACATCGAACCCAATTACAAAGACCCCTGATATTGGTAATTATTGTACTTTAGTCCTATTCTTACAATATCAGATGGAACAGTTATCACTGGTTTCTGTATTAAGCTTTACTGTTAATCCTTTTCTTCTGACAACCCAACATTTTTAAAATCCAATTGTCAACAGAGACCAAAAAAGTTCTGTCTGGATTACAATGATAAAATACATAGTTCGACTTACCACAAATTCAACTAAGAACACACCTACAGACCCTATCTTGTATATAACCCTGGACTGCTCGTCACTCTCTGCATCGCCATTGATATTCTTCTTGTGGCTTTTGATGTTGTCTTGTTGGGCTTCCTCCCCCTCATCCACCTTATGCATCTTTTTGCTGTGAAGTTGCGGGTCGCCTCACCATGGCCACCTTGTCACTATTTCTCTCTATGTTAGTCATTATGTTTTATGTTCACCAAGCAAAACGATCATCGTTGGTTATTACTGTAAGTAATTATTGTATAGATCGTCGTTCTATGGACAAACATATTTGATTCATTTATATATTTATTCTTTATCTTTATCATTTTTTGCATTTCTATATTAATTTAATATTGTTATTTCTTGTAAATTAGCACTTTATTTATTGGCCCATTTTTGCACAGCTCTACAAAGCCATCTGCACTTATATTGCACATTGGGCAGATTTACTTACCGTTCCACGATCCAACGGCGCGTTCTCAGTCAAGATTGCGGGTCTTCCGGGATTCACAATGTGTGCGCCCGATGTCCACCAGCTGTCGTTGCTGCGCTGAGTCCGCCAGGAGTCCGCTGGAGTTCACCATCCATTGCGGGGTGGCAGTAAGCGTGTGTCGAGCGCACATTTTAATTTTTTTTAAATAAGGGTTTTTTTTTCCGAATCCCGGGTTTTTCCTACTCCACGCCCCCGATTCCGTCGCGTGCATTGCCGGCGCCGATGCGCCACAATCCGATCTGTGCGCCAAAAACCCGGGCAATTCACCGCCGCAAAGCGGTATTTAGATTGGTCCCAGCTCACGTATGGTACCTTAATTGTGCTGCGTCTGCTACAACATCATGCGCTAGTGCGCATGCGCGGTTTTCCCCAGCCATCCATCCTTCGGTTTAGAATAATTTAGGAGATGAATCAAAGAAGATGCCCAAATGTATACATATTTTTTTGATACAACGAGTATTTATGCATCTTGTTTTCGGTTGTTATTGTTAATGGCAAAAAAGTGTGAGGAAGAGAAAAACACACAATTTTAACTTTTTCTTTATATTTTTTATGTATCCTTTTTTCGGCCTTGAAAACCACTGGTTCTGATCACTCATAACTTTGTGGTAGGTAATGCACAGCAGGACACTAGGGTAAGTGTGCAATGAAGCAGGGAGCACACAGCTTATAGTCCACAACTCAATCAGTGATAACAGTAATTCACGCCTTAGCAAAGCATAAAAACAAAACAAAACCTGACTAGATGAGAACTTTACTAATAGATAAAAGTATGTTCTTTACGTGTACCGGCTTTCGACTCTGACTCACAGCACAAGGTGGGCACTGAGTGGTTACCTTGCTGCTATTGTTATACCACTGCAGCTTCAGTCCAAGATGGAGTAGGCTAACCGCACGTCCACAGAGTAAACAGCCGCCCAACACATATTTAGCAATTGTCATGCCGCCTAATCCAACATAGAATTAGATTAGACTACTCATGATTACAATATGTCTGTTGTAACACTTTCCCTGCCAGGCGTTTCTGTAAATTTTGTTGCATAGTTGGCCATAGCAATTTTTTAATGTACAAATAAAATCACTGCCCCATTTAAAAGTGTATTAAGAAAGTTAATTGATATGGGCACTTTCATGCAATTTGATTTAATGTACATTGTACTGCACCAAGTCCGGGCTTTACACTCTTCAACTGCATGATGGCAGATAGCTGTCTCCCAAACTGAGGATGCTATGAAAGCAAATTCCCAAAGCCACTCCCAGCACGTTGTCATTAGTGGAAAGTAGTGAGTAGTGGTGAAGATACAGAGTATTAATTGACAGCCTCGTACAATGAGCTAAAGCAATCTCCTATCATGATCACATACCTCTAAGGCGTGTGTACCAACCTAACAGAAGTGAGCTCCATTGGGGGGTGTTTAAACCCGTTCTACAATGCCACGGTTCGCACAACGCGGCAATCAATGTGTCTGCAAGGGGTCTTCCCCACGATTCCCCCTGCGATTGGGGGTGCCGATCGCTTGGGCATGGCAACCTGAAGTTCCGATCAAGGACCCCTGGCTGTCTCAGGCAGTTGTCTGCAAGATGCATTCTGGGACAGCATTTTAAAAATCCCCAGTATACTATTTTGGTTTAGAGTTTTTAAATTAATTGTGAGTCACTATTAGTACTATAGTACTTGAAACATTTATCAAACCAATATTATCTTTAGGAAGAAGAGAGAGAAACATTTATCTTTGCGGCTTTTTTACGAGAAGCACAGCCAGTCACAAATGTTTAAAGACGTTTATGCAACAACTTGAGTCGTTGTATCTCGAACAGCTTACAAAAATGATTATGTGCAGCCATTGTGAAGAAAAAAAGACAAAAGATTGTACGCTTTCAAGAAAGTCGCACATTAGTCAAGTGACTGTTTCTCTGTGTGTAGTTTATGGGAAATGTTTTCTCTTCTTTAAATGGAGAGGAATGAACTCCTATATATCTATATGTTTTACTGGGATTATGGCTAAGTTTAACCCCTTCTTGCTACTACTAAGCATTATATCTGCCACTGAGGTCCGCTAATTAGCAATCATCGCAGCTGATATATCCGTCACTGAGTGATTGCCGGTCAGCTCATCTCCGGCTTAATGTAAATAACAGGCTCACATCCCAGGAACAGCCATGGGTTGGAGTGAGCTTTCTGCACTTTCCGATCAGGACCCTGGGGATGTTCATAGTAAATCTAATACCCTGCAGCAGTGATGTCATTGTCAAAAACAAGCATGAGGAGATTACTATTTGGGTTATTGAGGACTAAATAAAAAGAAGTTTAAAAAAAACTTTTAAAAAACAGAAAAATTAGTAATTAATGAAAATTCGTCCCAAAGCCCCTTTTACATTAAAACTTACAGGTTAATGGAAAAAAAGTATACAAAAAAATAAGTATTGTTAGGAAGAAAAAAAAAATTACTCTTGGATTCGGATTCAAAAACTATAGATTATTTCCCACATTAGTTTTCATTCAGCAAAATTTGTAAAATCTAAGTAAAAAGTAGAAGGAACATTAGATCATAAGAATGTTAATGCTGATATGTTATGCATCTCATGGATCTTATCATCTGATCTGTCTCATCTTCTTTCAATGTGTCAGATACTAGTGAATGTTCAGAAGATAACTGAAATTGTAGAGAAACCAGGTACCCTGATTTAAATAGCAACATTGTCAGCACACAGCATTCATAGCACAGGGGAGACGCTTACACGAACAAATCCTAGGGAGTATAGGAGCTAAACAGCAATAAAAAACTGAGTTAAAAATTGTAAAGTAATGGGTTTTAAAAATGTATCTTATATGAGCGGTAAACATCACTAGGGGAATGAAAGTTTGAGAATTATTTTACATGCGCAAAACTCCTTTATATACCCAGTGCCAAATGCAAAAAGAAATACCAATATATAAGGCTGTTCACATAGGTTCTATATTTTTCTTTTTTTATGCATTCAACTGCCAGTGATCTGTAATATTAAAATATCATTTTGTTTTCTAATACAGAAAAGCATTAATGTTTCTAAAGTAGGAAATAAAAATGACTTTAATTATTTTTATTTCCTACGTTAGAACAGTTTGTAAGTTGCGTATGACAACTTATAGAAGGTGAATGGTGAAATCTTCTTAAAAGATAAACAAAATTAACGCTAAAATTTTTTCTGTTTCTTCTTCAGGCAAAAATAACAAAACTGGGATCGCAAAAATATGACATCGTAAGATATGTAGTAAAAAGATCACTGGATTGCCCCTGTCTATTTTATGGGAGGTTTCACTCACAAAGCCGAGAAAAACCAAATATGAGAAAATGATGGAAAATAGGAAAAAACTATTCCTCTTTCACATTAAAACATTGAATCTTTATTAACATGTTATTTAAAAAGACAACGATTAGGATTTGGTGATGATCTGATCACACACAAAAACGCCACTTCACAGATAAAGATCCAAAGATTCTATTATTTAATGTCAATAAAATGACATACGATCTGTATTGCAAGGTGTGTAGGACAGCACACTAGACGTTTTAGCTTAAACTAAACCTTTAGTCATAGTAAATCAAAATCACGTTAAAAAACACTCCTTATAACACAGTTTACACACCTGACAATTAGTACCCACAAGTACATCACTCGGTTAGGTAAAAGCAAAAAAACTGGATTAAAGGTACTATAAACAGTTTATACTACAAATTTGTAACAATAAATAGAGATGACCATATTATCATATTCAACTTTATATTACCATATATCATATTCAAAATATGTAACAAATTGGTTACATTAACATAAAGAAAATTGTTCTTCACAGGTGGATTCAATGGCTAAATATAAAATAAAAGCATTTTGAGGACACAAGAGGTTATAAAATGTGATCAATCAGGCACTGAGAGACGCACTGATGCCGCTCGTTAAGAGGGATTCCCAATGAAGGAGAGAATGGGCCGAAAGAGGAGGAGGTATATGGGTATACTAAGATTATCTATGCCAAATAATTTACCAGTGAGGTCATCAAGTATTACCAGAGATATTCCATATCGATAAGCGGTTCCAAGTACATCTGGCGTGGTGTGTGGTGAAATGAAACGTTTGTGATAAGTTGCTGGAATTTATAAAAATATTGAACGGCCAAGGTGCACATATAGACCAGAATCCATTACAAAAACCTTTATCCGATTTCCGGCTAGTTGTTTTTTTAGCCTACCACATTCGCCTTTGAATTGTGCATCACTAAGTTCCTTTTTATTTAAGTTGTCTGAGAATTAACTGTATTATAACGAAACCTCCATTTCAAATGGTAGGTGTAAGCGTAATCAACCGAGCACCAGCTCAGGGTGAGCTGGTGCTGGTGCTTAGTTTCGTAGGTTTAAACCGCGTATCGCGGTTTTAACACTTTTAAAAACTTTATAGCCGAAACTGCTTCGGCGCTGCGCGCGACTCGTGCACACGCAAACGGCCTGCGGCAATTCCTAGTAGGCGCGCAACGATCGTGCGCACGCAGGCGCCGAAGCAGTTTTGCTATTAAAGTTTAAAAAGTGTTAAACACCGCGATACCGCGGTTTTAACACTAACGAAAATAAGCACGCACCAGCTCACCTGAGCTGGTGCCGGTGTGTTGCATCTCATACCTACCTTCAGAAGGTGGTAGGTTCCTTTAGTATATGTAATCTTTTTCTAGTAGTTTGTTGGCATATTGGTTAAATCATCAAGTTAAAAAAAGCATTTGTTCATGAAACATGAGATCAGTAAATATATTTATATCCTAGGTGTTAAAGGGGATATCGGTGTTTGAGTATTCCCATAATTATCAGTGAAAAAAATGTCCTTAATAATAATAGTCCTTGCAATCAGCTTACATCAAGAAAGTCTGAAAAATGTCAAAATTTTATGATGGAACATAATGAGTCCTTTTGCTAGAACTGAAAGTTGGTCCTTTGACAGAATTGTGGTGAGGTGAGCGAGTAAAATAATATTATCTGTATTGTCTGTGAATCTGGACATGTGCCCTGGCACATTTCTAATAGTTGGATGGAAATCCACATATACTGCCATACAGTAATATGGCAGTACATGGTAGGATCGATCAGGTGTGATGTGACCAGGGGAGGGGGCCTTTTACTACCCCACTTTTCCCCAGCCTCAGCTTAATTGGCCTAATTGAGCTATGTTGTTTAACGATCACTTCCAGGTGGGAGCTTCAAAGGACCTCCGCAGCTGAATCGTCTCCATGCATCCCCCCCCAATTCTCAAACAAAGAGCCATAAAAACTCTTAAAGCCAATAGGTTTGAATAGGGACAGTTAGGGAGTTATGGTCCATCTCACCAGAAAAAACAAATCCATTTTTTTTTCAGAGGATGACAGTGGGTGCGATTTTTCGGGGCTCTGCATCCTTGGGTCCAGAGATATCACATATCTCTGGATAGAAACCTACAAACAGGTCGATTTGTTCAATGCAACCCAGGGGATTCCACCGATCAAATAATACCAGAACATCACACCTACAGCTTCCCTTGAGAAAGCTAAGCCTTCTCCAGGGCGCTGCCTTGTAATACCAGGTAGGAGGGACCCATTGACCCCCTCCTGTGGGTGGGCAAAGGTGTGACTCCACCTGATCATAATCAGGCCACCTTAGGGCCCATGTCTTCTTTTGTATCTGGGAATATTTTTAACAACAAAGCAAGAGAGATCCTTAAGTGTGGAATGACAGGTTCCATTAGCCAGACATGTGGGTAAACAAACTTTACTGAACTGCATGTTACTCTTGTGATGCTACCCTTTTGTGGCATAAGAATCAATATTAACACTAAAGCTTCATTACAGACACCTGTGATAACTGTTACAGCTGTTTATTGTAGCCTAGGACTAAAGTACAATAAATTATCAATATCCAGAGGGCCGTTTGTAACTAGGGGTTGTATGTAAGTCGAGTGTTCTTAAGTAGGGGACCGCCTGTACTTTTTTTTGGGGACTGCATGTACTGATATATCAGTGTCTTCATTATTTCAGCACACGATTGGGTCAGATTTATCAAAATGTCTGCAAAAAAATTCTGTCAAACTTTGCACCAAAAACTGTCTGAAATGACCTGTCACACGTTTGTTTGTTAAGCGTTTTAGACTATTTTATCTTATTCTTTTACTAAGACATCACTGTATATGGCAGTGGTGGCGAACCTATGGCACGGGTGCCAGAGGTGGCACTCAGAGCCATTTCTGTGGGCACTCAGACCATCCCTCCAGGACAGAGTTCACTAAATAGGACCAAATCCACCTGCAGTCCCAGGCAACTTAAGAGATGCTGTTTTAAAGCGACATTTCATTTGCTGTTTGGAACTGCGGGAAAAATGAGAAGGCGTTGACAGAAGTGCAATGTGTTTGTAGGTCATCCTGCTGGACCCACTATTCTTTCTCTACAGAGGTACCCTGGAGAGAAGCTACAACGAAGGTCTGCATCTGTGTTCCTTCTTTCAACTGTATTGGTTACTGCTTAAAATGTTGTGCACTTCATGGTAAATAAGTGGATTTTGGATGTAGTTTGGGCACTCGGTCTCTAGAAGGTTCGCCATCACTGGTATATGGTATTCCTGTATGGTGACTATGTGCATTACCTCTGTACTATGATTATCCTTGTACTGTGACAATACTGTGTGTATTTTCTCTTTACTATGGCATCAGTTTATATTTCCCTTACTGTGACATGAATGTATTCTCTGTGCTATGATTTCTCTGTTTAATATCCCTGTACGATAAGATCACTATCCATGTTATGTATGTACTATAACATCACCACAATGTTTATCTCTGTACTGTGACATCACATTTTATTATCCAAGTGTTGTTGCTCAACGGTCATGTTGCAATAGGGGCCCCATTCCAAATTTTGCAAGGGGCCTGATAGTTAATGGTAAGGTATATTCTTGAGGGTTTGGACTTGACAGTTCTCCCCAACATTTGCCTTCTGCATCAGCTCCATGTTGTCTCTGAAGAGATCAGCTTAGGTTGCAGAGAATGGATGTTTTCTCTACTGACATTTTACTCCTGCCAAATATTTTATCTGGCTAATGGGAGCGCAGAGTGACCTCAAGGCACAATTTAAGGCACACAAGGTTTTATTTCCACAGCTGCATCAAAAATAGACACAGTTATAGAACTAGATTTGCTTGGTTCTATCATGTAACATTTAAAGGGATATTTTCATCTTATCACGTGATGGTATAGTACAGATATCACTTCATGATATGCAGTAGTTCCAAACTCTGAGACGCTCACAAGCCATAGATTACAAAATACATAGTACTACAAGTCAGCTAAGCTGAGTCACTCCAGTGGAGGTAAAAGAAATAAGTAGGACCTACACCAATAATAAAATCATCAGTGTTATGACACACTAAGTAGAAAGAAATGCATGAAAGCAGCACTCCTGAAGGCGATAGTGGTTATTGCCATGGTCAAGTGTACAAAATAGACATTTTAGACTCTAAAAAGAGCCATTTTTGTTGTTGAAACAGTGTATTTTGTACTTGGATTGCTACAGACTGACGAGCTAGGACTGCTTAAAGGCGTTCGCCCTCCCTCGGGTTCCAGCATTCACTCTATGGTGCTTCTCCGCCATTTTCTTTTTGGCTGTTATGACACAGTGTTATAAGCTGGTTCTATTATGGAGAACTCTTTCTGGTTGATTCTGATACGGGGCACATGTATAACAAGATAGCTTGTGTTATTGTGTTGTTTGTGTTAATTTTATGTTTTAAGTTAATTGTATTGTTGGGCACTGTTACAAAGGTTTGCTGTTGTGGGTCATTGTGTTAAGTGTGTTCTGTAAAGAAAGATTTGGATTTATTATAGGACATTTATAAGGTTGACTCTCTTATAGGTAACACATAGATCCGAACACAGTGGTAATCTTCTTATGTTTGTTATCATGGCCTCCTTCCTCCTTAAATCAAGTTTATGAGCATGAGGGGCAACCCTCACCCCTCTGCGATGTGGCTCTACATGGTGTTACACTGCTCCTTGGAACTGAGATTACAGCAGGAAGTGCTCACTACACAAATGCTGAGGGAGCAGGGGGGATGATGCGACAGTGTAACAGTCTGCAAAGCCACATCACAGAAGAGCTAATGTGGCCCCTCAGACCTGCTTGCAGAATGTTTTTGCTACACCTTCCATTAAAAAATCTCAAATGAAAAAGAACTGAACTTTCTTGTCTCGTAAAAGTACAGCCCAAACAGAATTCTGCACATGATAGATTTTGTAACCATTCTGAAACAGTTGTAATTCAGCAGCTATTTCACAAAAACAGAAACCTGCTGTAATGTGTTGGTATCTATTGCATTTTTCAGACAAGAGAGAAGCTCAACTTTTTAATTGCAAGAGTGGAATTCTGCACTAGAATACGCAGTATGTTGATTCTAAATGACTTACCCCTAAGAAGCCCAGTACGGTAATTCAGTTGACTCTTAGTTCACTAGCCTCCATGCGATACAAATTAGGGGGCGTTCCAGTGCTCAGTCAGACCAAGCACTGTATTTAACAGTCTGTCGCACTCCCTATGTTAAAGGTGCACTGCAAAAAAGTTGGTGAACTCTGTCGGACCAGTGCAGCAAAGCGATAGATTCATGATTTCTGGCGCACGTTCTTAATGAATCAGTCGCACCCAGCAATATACACGGGCAGAGCACTTTAGTGAAATTTCCAACAATCTTAGTAAATGTCCCCCATTATGTTTTATTTGTTGTTCATGGACCTGATGAAGCCTACACTAGTCAGGTATTGGCTGCAGCAGTCTCATAGTGTATATGATGAACATGACAATATGACTCCATGACTAATAGCAGCACTACTAGAATGCAGGGCATCTGAAAAGTAAGGCAGATTTATCAAAAGCGTCTCAAACAAGATAGCATCTGATGCTAATTCATAAGCCTGGCATAGAATAAGGGCTCTTTCACATTGGCATTGGTGCTCAGCTTCAGTTGCGCATCCGTTGTGTTTTGCTTTGAAAACATCACACTTGGTTTTTCAGCCTCATCAGTGAAAAAAACAGATGTTTCATCTGTATTTTTTGCGGACCCATAGACTTCTATTGCCTACCGTGATACGCATAGATGAAGAAAAATAGGACACGTTTCATAATTGTTTTCCACAGTTTTCTGTTATGTTTTCTTTTGTTTGTATATGTACCTGTAAAGTGCTGTGGAATATGATGGTGTTATATAAATAAAGATTTTTGAAATATCTATAGCTTTTATTTCCTAGGCATCCCTTTTGTGATACAGGAATATTACATTGTTGGTGTCAGGCTCAGTGATAGTGGATCCTCTGTACCACCATGGGCAATGACGTAAGCCTACACCTTGGAGCGGAGTGGTACTTTGGCTTCACCAGAGCCCGCTGCAAAGCGTGTTGGACCTGCTGCCGCGTGTTACCACCAGGTCACTCCACAAGTGCTACTTTGTACGCAGTGGCGACCAAGGCAAAGTACAGAGTCGTAGAGCAAAAACGTAGTCAGTGAGAGGCAGGAGGTCAGGACAGGCAGCATTGGATTGTAGTCTGTAGCAGAGCAGAAGGTCAGGGCTGACAGCAGAGTCACTAGGTCCTTTAAATCTCGTAAAGTCGGTGTGGCCTAGGTGGTGGGGACGTCCGCACCGGATCGTGGGAGACAACACTGGAACACAGACAGGTGAGTGACCCTGCCACATGGTGGAGGGGGCACAGGGAGGCACACAGGAATGCCTGTGACCCAAGAGGAGGGTCGCAGGAGCACCCATGACAGTTGCTTTCCATAGCATTTACCCAAAGGCAGAAGAGATTACATAAATAGTGCTTAAACTGCTTAGTATTTTATTGAAAATTAGCAAATTTTTCTGTTTTAAATATTAGATATGATAGCGCATCATTACAGGATCACATTTTCCAAACAGCGTGTGTTCTTTGTAAAAGAGAAGCTATTGCTAGACATGAGAATTGTTTCCAAATTCTACAGGTGTTTTTGCTCTGCTTTCTTCTCGACAACATATACTGAACATGTGCCATGAACTTACAAGATGAGGATGGAGCCCATACAAACATAAAACATAACCCCTTCTCGTCCTTCAATAGCACATCATAGTAACAGAGTCTTTCCATCAAAATAACTTAAAGAGAACTTGTCATGCAAATTAACCCACCGAAAATAAAGACTTCATTAAAAACTATGTTTAAAAGTATTGCCTTATCCCTTTAAGGACATCTATCACCATATTACTGGTGATAGAGTATCCTACTTAAACTGCTTGTTCGGTCTAGAGGATGTTTTTTGCATCTTTATTAACGAAATACAGTAGTATTGCAGTATATAGTATTAGGAATTAGGCCCTTCAGGGTTAAAGTACCCTAGAGGGTCTGAAATAATGGTAAAAAAAAGTTAAAAATCTCAAAAAAGTTTAAATCACCCCCTTTCCCTAGAACACATATCAAAATAAATAAACAGTTAAAATCATAAACATTATAATGGCAGTGGATGAGAATCGGCGCTCTCCTATTCACTGCTCCAGCTCCAGATCTTGTGTTCACAGGGGCGCTGGTGGACTCGACCTTGGCCACCGGCCAGTTGTGTTGCAGCACGGGAGGCAGCGCTGACTGATTTCCTGTCTGTGATGGTGGCGTTTCCTGGAATCCATTTCAGAGTTTACGGCAAGTCTGCTCTACTCTGGTTTCTGCAGAACTTACGATGACATCACTTCCTGTAATGTAAGAGAACTGTTCACGTGACCTGAGCAACCAATCCTGTCCCTTCAGCAGGTATTTATTGGACCCTGCCCTCTCCTTCAATGCCTGAGGGTCAGGTACCTTGAGACTTGCCTGTAGTGCTCTGCTGCTTTACTTTTTAAGCTGTATTGCCTCTTTCCCTGTACCTGTACTGCTGTACCTGTGCTCTCTTCAGTGCCTCCCTCTGGTAATGGGTTTGGAGGGCAGCTCTGCAGAGAGTTTCACAGTGGACCTGCTTCTCTATCTACTGACTGGAATCCAAAACAAGCCCTCTCACCCACCAGGGGTTTATGTACTCCCTTGGTCAGGTGGTAGCACTTCTCCAATCAGCTTCCAGTTTGCTTTACAGGAACATAATTGAACAATATCATTATATGTTGTTAACTCTTGCCTTATCAGGCAGTGGCTACAGCTGCAATTGCTAAGTTGTCCAGTACTTAGAGACCTCCTAGAGAGGTGATCAGTCTCCTAACAGCTCCTGACATGGAGAGGGCACTATTCACAACTACCACTTTGCCTATTCATTGGCAGGGGTGTTGTATAATCTTATATGCAACTCACCTGATATGAGTCCATCACACTACCTGAGTCCAATGAAGCTCTGCATATCCATGATTTACGTGCACTGTTCTGCCTCCTTGTTCTTAATTGACAGGTCTCAAGGCTATGATATTCTTCTGCATGGAACATTGAAAAAGAGCTCATTGGGCACTTAAAGTCAAGTGACCAGAGTGACATAATCTCAGGTACTCTTACATCTGCAATATTTAACCCATGTATGTATCTGATCACATAAAATCACAGCAGCCTTTATGTAGGATGGGGAGGAGGGGAAGTCCAAGGAGGCTGCTATGATTTCATGTGATTAGATATATGCATGTTGTACAGTTTGCTAATGTTAGGATGCTAAACAACCTGTGATGATGTCACCCTGGTCACATGACATGCTGAGAAGAGGAATGGGACATGAGGCCAAGTAGATAGGAGTGGCTGGTGGAGCTGGACAAGTATTCTCTGATGCCAGGGAATATAATATAAAATTGACTTATGTGGATGCAAGGGAAACAATTTTTATTTAAAAGAAGGATATCAGTTAGGTTCTGATAAAGTCCTATCAACTAATATGTGGTGACATGTTCTCTTTCACTAATTCAAAATTGTGTATCCAAAAAGGTGCCAAAACTAGAACTCCTAAATAGGCTGGGCCTAATTTTCTGGCCCTTCACCAATCTCTATTCTTCCAGCTGCAGTCATAATGGGGACAATCAATTAAGACAGGCAATTTGAATGCACAATTCCAGTAAGAGGCTCTAATTTCTTAGTAGTTCAGAAAGCAATCTCCATCAGGTCAAATCAGCTTAGACCGCGCCTGGCCTGGCTGCTAAAGTAGACAAGCACTTTATGTAGTCAAATTTCAGTCATCATTATTTGATGGGTGTGTTGTTTGCAGGTTGAGTTTAATTTTTTAATGGCACCATTTTAAGTTACATAAAAGTAATTAACTTGTATTCCTAGTTAATTAGGTGGAAATTGGAGAATAAAATTCAATTCTAAGGCTTTTTTATTGTATGAAATTGATGGTGTTCCCAAGGCGAACATGATAACTTTATTGTCCAAGTCAGTATAATAATAGAGATATCAAATTTGTATAGTTTTTTTAATGTCTTTTGTATGATGAAAACATTCCATGAATTTGTCTATCAAATGTTTAAAATAGTGGTGAACATGTATGCGCAAAATGGAGCTAAATATTTAATACTGCTGAAAATCTAGAAATGAATTGGCTTCTTTTGATATATAGATTTAAAAAAAACTACTATGAGTATGAAAAGAACGACATAGTGTTCCGGGAGGACACCATCAAGATTTCTGAAGAAACAAAGAGTTCCTGAATTGGCACCCACAGTGCCCAGACCTCAAGCCAATGTAAGAGTTCCTGAGAGCCGGGTGACGTCAACAGAAGCTGTAGAATGGAAGGGAGTGGATTACATAACACGCAGGAGGCATGCATAATTGGCATCAGCAAAAGCCATGGGTGACATGCCAGCAGCATCCTGGCTTAACTAGCATATTTAAACACATTTTTGCAGAATTTACAAAGTTTAATGACTAAACAGATAATATCTTTGCTTTAAATTGTGGTTTCCAAGTGGTAGATTTTCTTTAAACCTTCATTTGTGCTCTGATTCACTTTTGTCTCAACTACTATTAATCTTCTACATAGTATCCTATGCATTCTTTATGCAACAGCCAGCTTTTTAATGCACACCCTATATGGTTAATCCTGTCAAAATTTAATGTAAACTAATCACCCTCATCACCAAAGCTCTCCAAAGTGCTGCCCTTCCTTTCCTCTCTCTACTTATCTCCAACTATCGCCCCTCCCCATTCTTTTGGATAAGCCAATTATTTAAGATTGGTCTCTCCTTTAATCTGATTTTCCCACTCATGTATCCAGGACTTCTCCCAAGTTTCACCGATTCTCTGGAATACCCTACCCAGTGCTACCAGACTAACACACAAGTTTCTAAGTTCGAACATGCCCTGAAAACCCATTTCTTCAGGTAGACCAATCACATTCTCTAACTGCCTGCCACTTCAATTCTCTTTAACCCCTTCTCACACCTTAACGTAATCGTACTTCATGGGATGCGGGTCGTTTTTAACGTACAATTACATAATGGTGATTGCTGGGCTCGGAAGCTGTGGGAGCTTGGTGGGTGACTCCAAATCCAGGCCTCCATTAGTTAATAAATTTGATTTCCTGTGATGATTTTTTTGTTGTCAGCACATTCATTATTTGAGTGTTCCCTTTATTTTTTACTTTTATGGTAAGGCAAACGGTCAGCAAAAAAAAGATAAAAACCATAAACCAGAATTACTGATTTTCTTAACCTCTCAAAGAAAGACTTAAAATCTCATCAATCAGCTATTGAATCCTCCTAAACGATGTGTCTGAAAAGTGGATCTCATCTCGCAAAAAATAAGACCCCATGTGTCCAAATAAAAAAAAAAAAAAGTATGCAAATCTGCTCCGAATGGTACTCTATTCCATTCTATGCCTGTCTGTGTGCCCATTCAGCAGTTTACCACCACATATGGGGTATCAACATACTCGGGAGAAATTGGATATCAAACTTTGTGGAGCATTTCATCATTTAATCCTTTCCGAATGGTTAATTTTTAGCCAAAATGAATGTATTGCCTTAAAAGAATACAGTTTGTAAATTCTACCTCTATTTTGTTTCAAGCCCTGTGAAACACCTAAAGGGTTAACAAAATTTTTAAAGTTGGTTTTTCATTCCTTTGAGGGGTTTAGTTTCTATAATGGGCTAATTTACTGGGCCTTACTATTATTTAGGCCTCGTAAAGCCTTCTCCGAGCTATTTTTGTTAATTCAAACTAAATTCTATTCTATTTTTCCTAGAATTTAATATTAAATTGAAGCTGTACAAATCCCTGTACAGTGAACACCACCTAGAGGTGGTTGCTTACACTTTCCATCTTATATGACATGCCTCTTTAGTAAATATACTCTGGTTGTGGATGGACTGGCAGTAATACTACTACAGCTGACACCTGCTGGTAGAAAAAAATCCCATAAAACATAAAGCCAGTTAAACACTAAGATGCTACAAAAGGTTTCAGAGATAGACTACCGTCCTTTCTCAATTTTACATATAAGCAAACACAAAACATAATTACTATTACACAAGTGTCTGACCTATTAAAATACAAAAAAAAGTATACTGCTTATTGGGAGGTGTGTAATTTAAGTCGTATATATCCAAAATTGTACCAATATAAAGTACAACTTGCCCTAACAGTAGGTTATTGTTTTTGCAGCAATAAAGCATAGTTTCACTGTAATTGTACTAAAACTGGGTAATTTATAGAGCACAATGAACAATCACAAAAAAAAAACAATTCAGGCTCACCTTAAACTTTCCTTCCATTTTTTAAAAACTCAATTTAGTAATTTTAATGGATCCTTTAAAAATACTTCTACTGCACAGAAAAAGCCCTGACACAAATGAAAATAACATGGGAAAAATATTAAATTCTAGCTCAAGAAACTACCAGGAATATTTGTCAGGTTAGAGGGATATTTCTTTTGTTTTAAAACTCCCATATTTTTATGGTCGTGGTGTTAAAGGAAATCTACCATTTGATTTCATGCATTATGAAGCAAACATACCTTGAGAATGCTGTAGCTACACCGATGCAGAATTATATCTTGTTTAGTCCTCGTGGTTTTGCTGAAAAAACAATTATAACATTCTGGACCTTGGGAAAGCTGGGTTGCCTCAGCCTGCCGTTGATAAACACATTACACAGTTTTTTGAACAGCCTAGACAGGAATAATCAACCTGAGCTGAATGACTCATACACAGCAGCTGGAGCAGTGATTGATTACTTCTGCATCTCAGGGATAACACTATTATTACATAATTCTCTGGTGCAGTGCATAACTAATGTGACAGGAAAACCGCTGAGCCCAGGCACAGAAGTGGTAGCTTCATTATCATAATTTTATAATTGTTTTTTTCAGCAAAACCACTCAGCACAGGGATTAACCAAGATATGTGTCTCCATCATTGTAGCTACACCATTCTTAAGGTATGTTTGGTTCATAATGCATGGTAGATTTTCTTTAATGTCCTAAATGCAACTGCCTTCAAACAATAAGGCTGCACATGTGCTATAAGTGAGACAGTTGGTGCCTCTCTGATAGGAGGTAACAGGTGGGTCCTCAAGACACTCCATTAGGATTGGTAACTTCATATAGAGATTTATCATTAAAAACTCCATAAGCAGCAGCCTCTTTATAGATTGGTCAAAAAAGTGGGCAGTGTCTGGAGACACAATATGATTGGCTATTCTGGTTTTTTGAACTACAATTCAATATTTCATAGTCCATAATTCTGATTGGATGCTAGTTTATGTTTTAACATTAAGAATCCCATAGAGAGTTGGTATCTTTCCGATTGGTGAAAAAACACATTTGCGTCGTTTTTTGTTGGCTCGGATTTTACAGCTTTCACTGTGCACCCCAAATGACATGTCCACTTTAGTCTTTGGGTCGGTGCGATCAAGGGGATAAAAATTTTGTAAAGGTTTTATAATGTTTATAATTTTTTACTATTATATTGTACTACTACTGAATGACAGTATATGGGTATTTTTATCCTCATATATTAGATACGCAATGAGCACATAGAAATGAACGGGTTAAATCTAAACAGCCTTCTGGAAGAAGCCTTTGGAAGACCCAAGGCTGTCATGACAACCGATCGCCGCTCCCCAATGACGTAGATTAAGTTTTAAGCCACCGGCAATGTGCGGTTAACACCTGCGTTCAGTACCACCGATCACGGGTGTACTTACTGGCTATGGAGAGAGCCCTCTCCATGCACCCGCAGCCGTCGTTAAGAGGTTAAAGAGAAGGGATTGGCTCCTTTATGTTAGGAGGTAGGGCAATAACTTTTACTGGGTTTTTACAACTCTATAACAAACAGATTCAAGGATGAATAAATATATTCTTATAATTTCTTATCCTATTATTTAAGTTGTTAAAGGGGTTGGCCACTTAACCTCATGTTTTTGTAATGTGTGTGTATGTGTGTGGGGGCAAGATATTAGGTCATTTACTAACATACATCTATTAATACTTGTGCTCTGCTTTTTTGATCTGTAAAGTGATGCCTCCTGTCTTTTACCTCACCAGCCAGACATTCCTGTCCATAATATGGTTGCAGATGGAGGGTCATGTGATCTCTGTAGCACTTGTTCATGGATGATTAGAGATCACATGACCCTCCATCTGCTCTCTAAGCAGACACATTATAGTCCATCTAGTTCTGTGAGCCGAGTTAATTTACCTTCTGAGCATTGTACTAGTACCTGACACATAGAAAGATGAGACAGATCAGAGATGATGAGATGCCTAATACACACAATGAGTCAGCTCTCCTACATACCTGCTATTCCACAACACACTAGATCAGCTGTGCCTCCCCAGATAAATCTGTTTGTGGCTTGTAGCCATCTTCTTGCTGCCGGCAGGAACGCAGTGTCTGTGAGCTCAGTCCTGGACGCACTGTTTCCCTGCTGCAAAGTAGAGGAGATGAGGGGCAATTTTTGCATACTTAAAATTTCACAATATTTTATATGTTGATTGGAACTTTAAACTAGCTGTAGATCCCGGTGCTGCCCAGGAGAGAAAATAACTGCTCTTGGCTATAACAAAATAGAATGGGTTAACAAAATGTATTTTATATGTATCTATATCTCTCTCTGATTGTCTCAGTGTCTCTCTCCATCTCTTTCATTGTCTGTCTCTTTCAGTGCCAGTCAGTGACTGTCTCTTTCAGTGATTTTCTCTGTCATTTTGTCTATGGGGAGATTTATTAGAAGTGTCTGAGAGCAGAACTTTTTGCACAGCTGTTTATAAAATTTAGCTAATCTCTGATTCATTTCCATGGGCAACTGGAACAGTTTTTCCCCAGACACTTCTGCTAAATCTCCTCTATTTCTGCATCCCTATCCATATTACCTCACACATAAGCTTTATTATACTCATTGCCTATAGTAACCAATCAGAGCTCATATTAATGACCTGTGGCAGAATACCAACCAATCACGGTCAGCTTCTAACTGCCACCGCAGCAGCATACATACACTCGGGTATATATATATTATATTAAAAAAAGGAGGAATAAGAGTAACAGCACAGATTTATAGGAAAATATTCTCCAGAAAGGTTTCATAATTAAGATTATTTTCCAAACCATTTGAAAAAAAACATCCAGATAACATAGTTTTTTATTCTTATGCTCTGTATTTTTCGTAAAGGAAGATAATGGCTGGAAATGCTGGAGCTCTGATTCCAGTACTGGATTACCTTTTAACACTTGTCAAGGTTTCATATGATGTCCTGTCTTTGAAAGGCACAAATCAACAGAGATTCTAATCTTTTAAAGATCAGCAATTTGAATACTCTTATTCACATCAAAGACGTCAAACAACAATGTGGAAATGTAACACTCATTACAAAGAAGCAATGATTAGGGTTTAAGGTAGATGAAAGTCTTGGTTTGGAAAATAGGGATTTTCATTTTACTGAAACGTGACCCTGGTGCTGGCACAAACAACAAAGAGATTGAACTGTATCTCCTATATTTAGCTGAAAGAGACTCACTTTCTGTTACACACTGCAAGGTCTGATGCTCTTAATTAGCCGCGTTGCAAGTTATGGAGACTTAGCGGAAGGTATTACATTTTTCTTAGACCTTTTCTAAGTATTTTACAAGGAAGTAATTACGAAAATGATTGAACTTTATCCATGGTGAAGAAATCTGGAATTATTTTGGTGCTGTTCATTTAGAGCTGAGCACTTTTTGTTTTAATAATCTATAATAAGCTAATATAAAGTGAAGATAAAGACTTTAACCCTATTGTATACTGTATAGTATTACTTGCTTGAGCAAACCAATCTACATGCATGATACAGTAGAATTAAAGTTAATGTGATTTGGAAAAAGTAATGTAGATGCAATTTTTTCCGTACAGAAACTGTTGCTCACTGTGGAAAATAAAATAGTGATCATGCTACCTTTCTTGTGTGTCCTCATGGATTTTTTGGTGTGTTTTTTTACATTGAAGTCTATCAGAGAGTGTCCGTTTTCTCTTTTTGAAAACTAATAAAATACAATAACAAAAATAGTGAATACAAATACAAAAAGACTAAAAGCAGTGTTCCCATTTGAGAACATAGATATTATTGATAGTATTATGAAAAATTAAACAATGTTCCAATGGAGTTTCTGTATCAATTGCATCTAGATCTCTGCTTGCTTCTATAAGAAGCTTCTATGTTCAATTCTTGCAAATAAAAAAAACTGTCCCTTGTTATGTGATGTCACACAGGTGCACTGCTCATTATGACACCCTGCTCTGATTACTCTCTGTGATATAATGAGCCAGGCACCTGTGTGACATCACATGACCATGGACTGACTTGTATCCACTGGAAGTAAACATAGAGGGGGTGCATTTATCCCACACTGGCACTCATGCACTGATGTATGAAGTAAGCCTTGCCGGATAGATCAAGAGGCTTAGGCCTTTTGATTTAACATTTGGCTTGTATGGAAAGGTTGGTACAAAAAGGCCTATTCTTCCTGGAAAGAACATGGCAGCATAGCTAAGGTTTGCAAGGTTGTTTCTGAACAAACCTCAAGACTTGGATTGTTTTCAGGCCTTGTCTATCCAAAGGACATTACGAATATGTCTGCCCATATTGCAAAGTGCCATATTTATAAGAAAACTGAAAAACACCACATAGCAGCACAAGTACATCAATATGGTGGTGAAGGTATGATTTCAGGGCAACTTGAGAACGATCATGAACTCCTTTGTATACTAAAGTATTCTTTGATACAACAGGACAATGATACTATTTGCAAATCTACAGAATGCCTAGAAAAAACGTCCATATGTTAGCCCAATTGCAATGTCGTGGTGGGAGCTGCAGAATATCAGAAATGATATTAAGAAATAAATGCCCACAAAACTAAATGAACTAACGCAATGTTGTAAAGAATAGTGGCCAAAATTCCAGGAAACTATAACTCTTACTTTATTTTACCCGATTAGCTACTAGTAGCCACACAGCAATGTCAGTTTAAACCTAGCTTCGGTTCTGTAGTACCTAGAAACATGCTTTTAGGTATCATATTAAAGATAAGAATCTCTCAGATCACATCAGGCTTGTGGTAGTATTATTTACAGAAAGAAAAAGGCAGGAGCTGGATCTTTATCTGAAGATAGCATTTTCAACTATGTATTTAGCTGTCCATATATTGCCAGTTCTGTAACTCTCAGGACCACAAGTATTTAATATGACACTAGAGCATTTTTCTTGGTACTATAGATCCAAATATGGGGGCATCTGAAGTGCACCCAAATTATTTATGTCTGTAGGGGAGGACCCTATGACGTTTTCTATAGAGGCGTCATCATCTATTCTAATCACATTTGTGATGTGAACGAGGTACCCATTGCAAAGAAAACCCATACAGAATTAGCAAGCATCAATATATTATTGAGCCTCCTGTCCAGAGGTTAAATTGTAGGATATTTTACTTTTTATTACATTTATTGTACCAGAATGTAAAAATAAAAAATTATCAATAAATTCTTTACACAAGGTTGAAACAGTCGTTTTGTTGTTCATCTGAGAATGTATTTACCGGATTTTACCAAAGACTTGTTAAAGGGGTATTCCCACAAATACAAGTTTCTTATATGTACTTAGGATAACAAAATAACACATTCTGTATTTCACTGTTATTAACAAAAATATAGGATTTCACAGATATAAGTCCAACCTGTCTCTATCAGTCCTGCTGTACACAATTTAAGTTGCCCCTAGACACGACCCAGTAACTTCTGACTTAGGGTTGGGCCGCCATCTTGGATTTCTGTGTGAGAGTTGGAGATGAGATTTCTGTCTCTCTCTGGTTTGTGCCGGTAGCCACTCCCCCTGCACGGAGCTCAGACCCACACCCTGGGATTTTCCACTGAGCAGCCGAAGGAGTGATAGGAGCTAAAACAGCAATAACACTGAGTAAAATTGTAAAGTAAAGGGGTAAAATGATCTTTATTGTGTAAAAGGATTGAAATGTGAGAATTTTTTTTCGTGGGAAAACCCCTTTAAAGGTCCAGATGTTTTCTTTTATAATGACAGGATTTGTATAACCATAGGATTTAAAGATTTTATTACATTATTTCCTTTTTATGTATTTTGCAACAAATGCAGCCAGAAGGTCTGTATAAGGAGTATCAGAATCCGACTTTGTGTGGGGAATCCGGAAAAGGCGGCGTACAGCTGGAGAACGGAGAAACAGATTATGTACAAGACCCACAAGACTGGATGAAGCCCAGTACAATGCCATACTCTGCAAAAAAATAACAAATACAGTGAAATTCTAGAAATTTGTAACATCAACCTAGGATACCTCAAGAAATCTTGTATTTGCATTGATTAATTTCTTATACATAGAAATAAAGGCTACATTACAAAACGTTCTTTAAGACTTTATTAATTCTTTTTCCAAGGGAATTTCAGCTTTTATAATTTAGAAAAAATTTTAATTTATAATTAATGGAAATCGGTCACCAGTTTCACTAATAAACCTAATTAATAAGTTTCCAAAGCACTACACTAACTAACTTGTGCCAACACTGTTTTTAGCTAGTTCCTAGCCTTAGAAAATTAAGTTTGTAATCTTACCTGGCACCCTGCCTGAAGGAGCAGGGTGTCCTAAAGGCGTGTGCTATCATGCAAGGCAGTGTTTCTCTCAACTCATGTCTGCTGGCAAGTCCCTCCTCCCCCTCCCTTGGACTGATGAGTCATCAGCCTCACATGAATACAATATGCCCTTGGGACTCTATGCTCCTTCAGGCATGGCACAAGATAGGCTTATGAACTTCATTTTCTGTGGATAGGAACTATCCACAGAAAAACAGGGTAGCTAAAAACAGGGTGTAGTTATTATAGTGCTATGGGAACTTGTTATTAGGCCTATTAGTGAAAATCTGTAGACAGGTTCCCTTTAATATTATTAATCCCCATATTCACATGATAAGGAACAAACAGCCAAGATACCACTGTGATAAGAGGAACAGGATATAAAAAGCTCCCCTGATCCACTGTTTTAAGCCATTCTATAAGCTGATTCTATGTCAAAGTATTAACCTCTTAATGCCACAGCCAGTTTACAGAGATGTATGATGGCTTGTTAGTCGCAAGACAAATAGTTTGGCCTGGTGACAGTATTTAATATTCAGTTTAATGTACTAAGAAGCAGGGAAAAAAATCCAGTAAATGTGCAGTTGTGCTATTTACACAGTTGCACCATTTTATTGGGGGCTTCATATTCACGTTTTTAACTTTGCACTCCAAATGACATCTCAACCAAATAGTCACGTCATCATCTCTGGTGCTGGAATTGGAAGCAGAGTCCCGAGTATTTACACTGGAGATCAAAATTAGAGAACACGGTCTGATCATTGGACTTTTTTGAGTTTTTCAGCACCAGGTAGCAGATTAACATCAATAACTTGTAGGTATCTGAAAGTGTTCTCTAATTTTGATCAGTTAATCTTTTACATATTTATTCTGTGCTCCACAAATTTGTTAAAAAATAAATAATGCACATATAAGTAATAAGCTCCAATATTATGATTTTTTTTCTAGAAAGCACAACCTACCATTGATAAAAATATAACTTTATAATTATGTGGTGAGGCCGCTCTGTTTCTATGGGCATGGATAGGGAGCCCATGTTTACCTGTGCAATAATAATGACACTTTCTAGGCGTATTGTGCAATAGAATTCATACACAGATTTATGTAGAAAATGCAACATGTTAGACACTTTTCCAAAATGTGCGCTAGAAAGGGCATGGCCTCAAATAAGTTAGGCTGGGAATAGGGATGGGTGGACGTGGCCAGCCACTTCACCCGGCCGTAAGCCAAACTCAGTAGAGCTTCCGTGTCCCTATAAACAAACAGAGGCATGGCGGGAAGAGATGGCGGTGCGGGAAGTCTGGAGCGACTTAGCAGGTGAGTACAGGTTTGTTTTTTAAAAATGCCTCACCAGCCTGCCCCCAGAATTTTACAAACACTCGGATAACCCCTTTTGAGAAATATGCCGGATTCTGTTGATCTTTTGCCTTTAGATTCTGTTGCACGCTTTACGGGCAGTGTAACAGAAAGCGCAGACGCAGACCTTGAATCCCAAAATCAATAAGTATTATGGCATAAAAGTGGCCTACAAAAGAAGGTGGCCCTCTGACACTTCTCAATAGCCACTTAAATATTGTGATCTATATGATTCTTATGGAATGTCACACTATTCAAGCAATGCGATGGTATTATAACATGGTTGGATCTGATTAAAAACACATAAGACTTACCGAGGGAACACTGGCAGCAATAGGGATCATTAGAATAGAAATTCCTCTAACAAAGTTGGTTAGGTATTTCTGAAATCTAGACAGCTCCATAGACCGTAATGCAAACATCTGTTTGTGAGTGAAGATTTAAAAATTATCATTATGCATTATAAATTACAAACTGTATGTCAAGTGTTTAAAGGAAATGAAAAATGATCATCCAAACAGCTAGAGAGTATAATCAACCCAAAAGTTCTAAGCTCCCAACCCAAAATATTCTTAGAGAATTGTGGTTGAAGTTTTACAACCAGCTTTACTTAGGCGAAGCACAAAGTCGGGAAGGGGGAGGGGAGTGGCACTATATATTTTGTGGTGTGACAATGCCAGGTGGTTGCTGTGTGGAGACACTTTATGCTCATTGCACCATGACCAGGTATACAAGACCTCTATGGGGGCTGTGATCCAGCTGTAATTTGTGCCAATATGGTTGTAAGCATGGGGCCTTAGGCAAAAAATAAAAAAAAAATAGGGATATGCTTTTGTATTGATTTATTATAGTGTGCGCAGTGAGCTCCTGCATCATTTGAAAAACGGAGCGGATCATTACTACCAATATAGATTTTCCACTGGACAAAAGACAGTAATGTAAAAAATTTGCACTAAAAGTTTCTTATTTTATCCAGAACAAACACCCCTTTTCCCATGGATAGGGCCTAACTTGCTGATCAGTGCTGAGACCCCCGCAAATCGCAAGAACGAGGGGTCCAACTGACCCCTCACTGCTCCTCAGACTAATGGAGCAGACAGCCACGCATGACCGTTCTGCTCCATTGATCTATATGAAGCTGGCCGAATCCCGGATCCCTTGTTCTCGCGATCTGCGGCGGTCTCAGCACTGAGACCCCCACTGATCAGCAAGTTAGGTCCTAACCACGGCATAGGGCCTAACTTTGATTTGTGGGAAAACCCAGTGTGTGTAGTGTCTGGTATAGCAGTTTGCATGCAACAATACTAGAGGTAACCCATGGAGAAAAATGATGCAGGACATCTTCCACCAGGATGAAAGAATGTGAACCAAGCACACTGACATACTGGTGTGTGCCCCTCTAGCAGGATCTACTCTTCTTTTAGCTTCTAATGCCCTGATTTTTACAAAAAAATGAGCCCGAGGGGCTCACGGCTCCAAAGGTGTGAATGGAGCCTCGAGAACCTCAGGCTCATACTTCCCAGCCCGAGTCAAAAGCCTCTCACTAAGCCAAACTAGTTCCCTACTTTATGCTAACAAGTTGCAAAGACATTGGATTGGTGCTGTCTAAAGTTGGGACATCTGTTTCTTCTGGAATAGATATACTAGTTTGGCTTTAATCCCACATCATGTCATCAGGGTTCTTGAAAGTCACGCTTGATGTTAAAGGGGCTGCCTTACAAGGAAGTGAGAAGTCTCCACATGCCTGCAAGGTGGCCTTAATTGGCAAATTCTCTTACATCCCGATCCTAGTCTAACTCTGCACATTCTTACCTTGCATGCCAGAATCTCAAAACCAAGCCAACCATCTGTAATATACACCTGTATCTAGCTTAATTTTTCTCATAGTTGTCATGTCCCCTCCAATGTATCCCATCTCCTTAGTAAATGAAGAAAAACAGTAGAAAGTTGATATATTTTCTCAGAAAACTGGTGTATGCACTAAAGTTGTAACTTTATGTAAGAAAACTGTCCTAGTGGCCAAGATAAGTCCCCACCAATGCTATGGTGTCTGATGCGGAATGATTAATCTGGGGTAGTTTAAAGGGAACCTGTCATCAGGATTTCATATTTTCACCTAATGATAGTATTAGAAAGTCTATGGAAACCTATTTCCCAATCTGCTATTATCATTAACATTAATTATTCCATTCCATTTTAAAAGTATATAAAAGTATACCCGGCTCCCTGCAAGCAAACTGCATTGAGTGATGGGTATGTCTGTTAATAGGCTGTAATCCCTGTGAAATCATTATTACCTCCCCTCTACCCTGCCAGCTCTCTTCCTCTCTCAGCCCTCCCTCATGCAGCCATTAGCTGACCCCGTGCTCCAAGCAATTCTCAGCTCACGTCACTTCTTACATAGACACACCCATAAATCGATGCAGTTTGCTGGCAGGGAACCAGGTATACATTTATATACTTTTAAAAGAGAGTGGAACCAATAATGCTATTAAAGCAGAGTGGAAATTACCCTGTTTCCCCTAAAATAAGACATCCCTCAAAAGTAAGACCTAGTACAATTTTGTTCAGGCTTAGAAATATAAGGCCTCCCCTGAAAATAAGACCTAGTGGCCGCCATTGCAGCAGCTCCCCCCACGTCATACACTAGTATTAGAAAAATATTTTAGATGCTGCAGAAGGTTGTGACATGGAGAAGAATTCATGGAAGTAAATCACTGGATGTTGTGCTGCAAATGTCATACCAGCAGCTTCCAGGACAAGAAGTGTCATTTATTGAAAGTGCTTTTACTAAACATGAGAGTTTGGGTCCAGGTGAAAAAAATGTAATCCTGATGATAGGTTCCCTTGAAAACTTGTCTAGTCTAACCTTGCACCTTCGATTTATTGGCTTAGTTTATGCCAGAAAAATTCCTCAAAACTTTCACGTATCTGCTTACATTTTTTGGCACAAAAAAAAGGGTCATGACCACATCCCACAAAATCATTACATAAAAGCAAGCCCCTTTTGATGTTGTTTGAAAAAAAACTGAACATACCCCTGCATTTTACACAATTATGTGGCCCATGTAAACAGATTTTCTCTGTAAACCAATTTATAAATCTGTCCCAGTAATGTGTTAATCGTACCTCTACAAGAAGCAAGTTGATGGAACCCAAAAATACTGGAAGAATCCAAGTGGAATCTGGCATTGTGAGGTCCGGGAACCACAGTGCTCCGCCATTCTGCAGCTGCTTGTGAACCAACTCATCTGTAAAGAAGGTTTAATAGTGAAATAAAAAGAATGGTAATATAGGCTATATCTCTAATGAAGAAGAAAAGAAAACTGGAGCATAAGGAGAAGTGTCATGTCATGTGTGACATTCAATATCCACACTGTCGAAGGGACCTAGCTGATATTTATGGCATATCCTGTCAATAACAGAATGGCACTACCATTTTCATGAACAGTTCTCTTGGCTATAGTTTTATAGTTGTCATGCCAACAACACTCAACTTCATTGTATACTCAGAGAAGAAGGAAGACATAATTTAGCTGAACACTTCAGTAGTATTGTTATATGGTCAGTGAGGGGTCTGAACATCTGGACTATCATCAATCTCTCTATGGTCTCTATTACACAGGGTTTCTAGTAACTTCTACTACTAATGGCCTTACAATAGGATAGGTCAGTAGCAATTTATGGGATGGAGTGTAACTGCTGATCAGCTGAATGCAAAGGTGCCAGCCAACCCCACAATCAGAGCAGGAAGCAGACATATCTGTTCATATATATACGTCAGATGGCATAACCGCAGCAAATTTCTAATGGAAAAGAGTACATTGGTGAATACACTATGGTTATATGTATGGAGAGATCATTAATAGTTAAAGTACCCAGAATACCCCTTTATTTTTTACTACTTTATTAATTTGGCCGCATGAGGGAGACCTTCCCTCCTGTGAAATAGCAAGGGTATAAAACTCACAGAAACCATTGCAGAGTACAAAACACCACCTGGTGGTCACAAAGCCAACTGCAGTGTAATAAACTTCAAATGAATGCACAAAAAGTAGCAAGAGCCAAGAATCAACTAGATACTTTGTATACAGTTTCATACTTCACTTACAATACCTCAATGATAAGCATATCATTTTTGTTTCTTGGTTTTGTATTGTTTTTCAGTTTTTAAGATGCGGTTTAGAAACTACACACAAGCCAATAGACTGCTCTTCCAATTTTTATTCTCTACTTTTATTGTAATAACTTAGAAAACCATTTCTACAATTAATAAAGAAATTGTATTTGTTGATTTTAGAAGGGAGCTGCACTGTGGAGGGACCGTAATAATTTCCCCAGAGGCCTTCTGGTTCATAATTTTATAAGTTGATTTTAGAATAAGAAAATTACCACAGGCATGGTGCCTGGATCTATGAGCAAGTGTCCCGAGTTTATCATGTTTGATTTTTAATGGTAGATTTCCTTTAAATCTCCATTCTGCAGTGCGGTGTGTACACACATGTACTACCATATTTTACCGCGCACGGGAAAAAGAGAGCATACGGCAGTGTGAAAGAGGCCTTCACCCATACTTAAGAAGTCATCTATAGAACTGTCTACTCACCTGAACCACTCTGCTCTGCCGCATATGGATCTGTCATCTGCCTTTGGCAATTCCATCCAACTCAAAACTCTATCATCTGTTGGCATAATTGACCTGGCTCTTTTCTGGATCTGCTCTTTCCTCTCCAACTGATCATCTGTTGGCATAATTTACCTGGATCTGCTCTTTCCTCTCCAACTGATCATTTAGGATATCTCAGTAGGAATCTCAGAGGGCCCTATGAAAAGCCTTCTCCGTCCTTGGACTCTTTATCAGATATTTACATCAGTATGCCGGTGAAGGGTGTATGGAGAGGGTGGATGGGCTGGGCACTCTCCATACAGGATTATACAGCTGACACCTGTATAAGAATTTCCAGCAACTACTTAAAATCTGTATCCATATAGAGATGAGATTTTTGATTTTAGATGTGCTCCACACTGCATTTTCGTTTCAGCAATTTTCAAAAGGAAAAAAAAAAAATATTTGCACCTCTGATTTGCAGCAAGCTGAGAGCAGCGTTTTGCTCTTTGGCCCCTTGTAAATGTAAGGTATGCATCATTAACCTATAACAAAGTACAGTGTACACACTACTAACATTACCACATTCCTACATGTAGAGACAATAAGCACATAAGGAATTATGTGTTTCCCTAAAGCCAAGTTGGTGAACTGTGCCTACTATGCAGTGGTTTAGTAGTTTTAACCCTTAACCTCACACACGTTATTGTACGACTATATACAAATTAAGGGCTCATCCATATGAACGGATGAAGGAGAGTGGAGGAGTGAGGGCTCTTCACCCCTTCCCTCTCTATAGAAAGGATATCACTTGGTGCTGTAATGTTGCAAAATATAGGACATCTCAATCTCCATATTTTTTCATGCATGGTCACACTGCGATGAGACGGCGTGTGCTTACCACACAGTGACCGAATGCCATAGATGTCTATGGGGACCGTAATCCGGCAAAATGTTTGTGTGCGTGAGACGTAAAGTGTATTCATAATCAACAGGCCTACAACACATAAATGCATATATTGACGTATAGTCATTATCAAACATAGGGGCATATGGAGATTACCTGTACTGGAACCACTTGTATTATAGCTGAAATTCCTCAGAGCCAGAGAAACAAAGATCCACATTGGTATTTGGATCCACATGATCAGACTGGCCTTAAATGGATGACAATTATCTCGCACATAGAGCTCTGATATTAACCTTTTCATGTTTTTATGGAAATGAAATCTGTATTAATTGGAGAGAAATCAGAAAAATTAGAAGTTTTCACAAATTTATATGTTATTCAAATGAAATCTACCACCGAAATAAAGCATGATAAATTAGGGACACTGTGATTGTAGTAATCTTCTTATACAGGCGGTCACCTACTTAAGAACACCCGACTTACAGATGACCCCTAGTTACAAACGGATATTATTATCATTATGGGCACCAGGTGGTATAAAAATTTCAAATAATGTCACCTCAGTTCCATCATCTCGGGAGTGACATTGCATCGACAGCATGCACCAACTACAGCCGGCCCAGCCTGCCCCCAGCAGTATACAGCCGGCCCCCCCCCCCCCACCTGCCCCCAGCGTATAGCCGCCGCCTGTATCCCCCAGCTATACAGCCGCCCAGCCCCCTCCCCCAGCAGTATACAGCCGGCCCAGCCTGCCCCAGCAGTATACAGCCGGCGCCACCTGCCCCAGCAGTATACAGCCGGCCCCCTGCCCCCACCGCAGTAACAGCCGCCCAGCCTGCCACAGCAGTATACACCCCCAGCCTGCCCCCAGCAGTATACAACCGCCCCAGCCCCCCCCGTTAGTATACAGCCACCCCAGCATTTAAAAAAAAATAAAAATAAAATAAAATGAAATTATATACTCACCCTCCGGTGGCCCCGTGCACAGTGCTGCTCGTCTTCTGGCTTCCGCGCCTATCTTCTTTCTTCGGTAACATCCTGCAGGGCGCCGGCACCGCACTCTCCTGGCCGGCAGGCGCATAGTATGACGCGCCGCTGTTGACGTCATACTATGCGCCGCCTGGGAGAAAAACATGGCGGCGCCCTGCAGGATGTTACAGAAGAAAGAAGATGGCGCGGAAGCCAGAAGACAAGCCGTTGCTGACATTGGGGGAGCAGCGCTGCGCATCAGGGCCACCGGAGGGTGAGTATAGTAAGTTTATTATTTTTTAATGCATTGACATTTGATTGACTCATGTATACAGCCAGGGACGCTTTTTCAGCACATTTTTTGTGCTGAAAACTCGGCTTATACACGAGTATATACGGTATATAATAACAGAAGCTGGCTTTGATGAGTAGTTCTTTGTTATTTTTACACTACTTGTGCCCTAATAAAATTTCCTATCGCCGACAATCCCTTTAATAACAGTACGCAATTCAAGTAAACTAGAGAAGTTGCAGTTAGTAATTGAATAACTTTCTGTAGAAGAAAGGGGTAAATAATGTGAAAAAGAAAAAAAAAATAATCAGAAAATTACGGTAAATCAGAGATTTATTTCAGAGTATAATCCCGATTTCAAGTGCAAGCCATGACATTATCATATTCTATGTCATGCTTTTATATGCTGAGCAAACACTTTCAGACTTTTACAGCTGGTTATTAGAAAACCTCATGAGACATGAGAAGGCTGAACTGGTCAAAAGCTTTGACCCCAGTGTTATCATCACTGTCCCATAATAGCGCAGGTGAAGATTTATGCAAACAGCCGCAAAGTCCTAGTCCTCTGGGAGGATCAGAAGGGGTCAGTGGGATAAATGTTATTATCAACACTGTGGATGAATGCAATGGTCCAGAATATACACTCTTTTAGAGAAGAACCAGAGATAGAAGGTTACATTCTCTGGTTCTGGCATTTAAAGCTGTGACTTTAGAGTTCATCCTGTTCTGTTCCAAAGTAATCATAATAGGATGTTTGAGAGGACAAGGTAAATGCAAGCGGTTTATTCTATGAAGCTACTCTTCTCCTAGCTTGCTTTAAAAGCTTATAATTTTACAGCTACAGAATATGGCTATAACCTAGCAACCATAAATACTGTAGAAAGCTTAATTAGAAACTTACTTCGCAACTTTGTCACTCCAGCCATGCTGCTTCCCGTATACGGCCACCTCATACCGCAGTTCCTTTGCTAAGTTTTGGATTTCTGGTTGTAATTTTTCCACCTAGCTGAAGATAAAGCAAACAACAAGGTGCAAGAATACAGAATCATGTTATGTATGATGTAGGTATAAACTTCCTCATCAGTGGCGAAGTCACTGGAAGGTAAAGAGAAAACTACAACTTTCTATAGTGTTAACCTTATGGATAATGTGAAAAACACAGACAATCAGCCAACAATCTGCTCACATGGATAAATTGTACAGTGCAAGCAGGCTACAAGTAATGGCCACTGCATACAAACATATGCACCCAGTGGACCCCTATGTGGATCCAATGCCACTGATTTCACATGGGAGTCCTTGCATCATACAGAAATATGATTCAAGACTCCATGTTTGCTGGGCAAACATGAGCACCATCACTATAACAGTTCTTATAGTACTCGCGCTGCAATTCGAGCAGAAGACAGCCCTTGTATCAACTCTTGCAAGGACTCCCATCCTATGCAACGTGTGCAGTTCGTGGAATCGTACCAACAAACAGGTATAAGTTTGGTATAAGAATTTCTCCTGGATCCACCGATGTTTGGGTCAGTAACAGAATGGAGCAGATTTATCAAGCTGTCTAAAAGTAAGAATATTCTTAGTTGCCCATAACAACCAATCATAGCTCAGGTTTTATTTTACCAGTGCTCATGAATATTTCAAAGGGAAGCTGTAACTGGTTGCCATGGGCAACTAAGAACATTCTTACTTTTAGACCGCTTAATAAATCTGCCCCCATATGTCCTTGATGTACTAGATGCCAAGACCAAAGTGGCAAAATGTAATCCTTTATTGGTTACTATTCATCATGGCTCCTTTATCCACAACAAAGGAAGATAAAAAGGTTAAAATGTGTGTCTTGGCAGAGACCTGTATTTAAGGGGACACCGTCACCAGCTTTTACACCACTTAACTATCAGCACTCTCAGAACCATAGTTCTAGCTGCTATAGAGGCCAAGATGGGGGCGTCAGGAGGGTCACCCTCTCCTTCAGCTGCTAAAGCAACTCTTCTCAGCTGATTTGCCTATAATTTTGAAGGTAATCTTTTGCTGGTAAATTAACAAGTTTTAGTGGGCGATCACACGTCGAGTTTAACGCATGAAGAGAGATTTGCCTAATTAAACAGCTGTTAACACTTGCATTTACAAAAAACAACTATCAACAAATGCGTTTGTTAACGCATGTGTTAACATTTGTGTTTTGTAAATGCAGGTGTTAACAGCTGCGTTAACAAATCTCTCTTCAGCATGCATTAAATGCGACATGCGACCGCACCCTCAGCCCAAAGAAAGGGAATGCTAGAAGGCCATTTCATATCCAACCCAAGGTTGCTAGTAGTTTAGTGGTGCAAAAGCTGACTACCTTCTCTTTAAAGCATTGCTTTTCATTGTATACCTGATAAAGGCACTGGTTCAGAGCCATATTGTGAAGTAACCAACACCAGAGGGGACTTTTTATTTCCTGAGCACTTGGTCAGTGTGAGCGTCTGACTGTCAGGACAACCGCTGAAACTCTGCTAACAAACAGACAAAGCTCCTTTACAAGGATGCCTGTAGACCAGTTTTCTGGGGAAACTACGGCCCTTTTCATGCTTGTCAGTCACAGACACTAGTTCAGCCAGCATCCAGGAGGTATGGCAGGTTGAATGTTATGGAATCTTAAGTGTTTTGTCAAAACAGTTCAAGTTCTGTGTTCACATCTTGTTTTTACTCTCTATTATACGTCTAAGGTATCCTTACGATTAAGGGCTGCAACATATCTCACTGTCTGCTTTTACAGTTGGATACGTGGTCTGATTTGGCTCTTCCTCCTTATAGGGGAGAGGCAAACATTAACAGCAGGCGGTGATCTGCTGCAGCCGTTGTTGAGGGCGCGTTCACACGTTGTGTTTTGGTTGCGTTTTCATTGCGTTTGAAACGCATATACAACAGCTGATGAGAGGTGATTTGCCTAATTACATTGCCGTTTATGTTTGTAAACGCAATGTTAACGCATGCGTTAACAAAACGCGTGCGTGTGCATAGCAGTGATGTAATTAGGCAAATCACCTCTCCTCAGCTGTTGTATATGCGTTTCAGACGCAATGAAAACGCAGGTCAAAACGCAACATGTGAACGCGCCCTCAGGGTGTCTCCTGTTTGACGTAACGTATATATATGTAGATTTACGTAAATGATGGTGCACCCATGGCATACATTCAGAGGAGGCTGGGGATATAGTGGCATCCATCACTAGAGGTTATACTGGACTCCACTAAACGTATATTTTTTACAGCAGAAAGAAGGATTAAATAGCACAGATTACTACATTTTTCTTTTTGCAGTATATCCATCAGTTGATGACCATCTGACAGTATATATCTGTGAGCACATCCAAATAACATGTCCAAATAACAATATTCAATTCTGTAACACAAATGCTGACAATTAAACTAATTCAGTAAAAAATAAAATCACGTATAAAGCACCAGACTACGCACCTTGCCTAGAACGTGCATCTGATATACTGACAGAGGGAGGGTGACAGCCGTCCTCAGTGCTATTGTTGTGCACATTATATTCAACCACCATGGTAACCCTGTGACTTCTTGTATAGACATCAGCACCTTCTCAGCCAAATGAACTGGAGCAGAATCAGCCATTTTTGCAAAGATGCCATAATCAGTGTTTACTTGCCCCATAGAAGCAGCAGAAAGAGAAGCTGCAGAAGCAAAAGTCCTATGTTTGGGAAAATTGGGCACACATGAAATCAGCAAAGGGCTCTTGCATTTACCAGTGTGATATCTGTGGCTAGAATGTAAGGTTTGCACTGGATTGTTGAGTCCTTGTTGATGTTTTTGGAAATTGGTGATTCCGAAGGACCTTGCATTTTGGCATCTCTTTAATAACCATATTTTTGAAGTACAATGTTCACTGGTTCTCGTCCCGACTCTCACAATCTTTAGGTTTTTAAAAAACATTTCTTTAAGTCTAAAAAAATAAACAATATATAATCAGACTTATTGATACATTTAAACAAATCTTCACAAAGTTGCAGAATTTGTGTGTCTTTCCAGAGCATTAAAGGGATATTCCCACCAAGAGAAGATTCTTAAATATACTTAGGATAACAAAATAACACCTTCTCTAATTCACTGTTATTAACAAAAATACAGCATTTCACAGATATAGGTCCAACCTGTCTCTATCAGTCCTGCTGTACACAATTTTGGTTGCCCCTTTTTTTGTGCAACCTTTTGTGCGTCTTTTCGCAGTTTGAGGCTTTTTTTTTAGGCGCTGAATCAAGCACTGCACCAAAGTTGACTGCCTCAAGGATTTAATGCAGTTGCAGTATTTATCTTTGTAGCCCAGATGTTTGTTCAACTTGTGAGACTTCTGGGCTCTGAAATTGTCCCATTCTTGCACCTAATAGGTCCCAAAACAGAGCATGCTAGGCCCAGACTTACTTTTGGGAGCTACTATTTGGGACTAAAAAGTTGCACACCACGAAAAGTCCCAAAAGTGAGGCTAAACAAGCAACTCATCACAGGTATCACAAAGGAGAAAAACTTAAAGGGAACACGTCACCACATTTTTCACAAATACAGGTAGAGCCAGGTTCCTAGTAACTATCGGACACCCTTCTTTTAGCTAAAAGTTGTTTCCCTCAGATCCCCATAAAATCAGAGTTATGATCTTGCCTGGTATCTATGCATCTTTGGAGCGAGTCGAGGGCATGGCCTAATGTCATGTGACCAGGGTGACATCATCACAGGTGCTTCAGCTACTTAAAATGAGCAAACTGTACCCCATTTACATATCTGACCACATAAAACAGTCTCAGCAACCTGCATGGACTTCTACTCCTTTCCATGCAGGATGCTGTGATTTCATGAGATATATGCTTGGTGTAAAGTTTTCTAATGCTAAAAACCTAAAGGACCTTCGATGATGTCACCCTGGTCACATGACATTACAGTTGCATAAAGAGATACGATGGAGAGGAGCTGCTGGATTCATCCCGAGGAGGCCACGCCCACCTCGACTCGCTATTGACATGCTTAGATACCATGCTTAAAAAAGTTGAATATATGGGAATCTCAGAGGAAAAACTTTTGCTAAAAGAAATGTTAGTTAGTTACTAGGGCTCTATGTGAACCTGCCCCTAGGTGTAATTGTGAAAAATGTGGCGACAGGTTCCCTTTAAGATACTTTGCAATGAGTGAGTAGGCCAACTTCAGGAAACTTGAAAAAGCAGCAGCTGAAAAACTATGATATATGTGCCCCACTGACTTGCCGACAGATAATATCTTTGTTCCGGGGAGGCACAGCAGCTCTGACATCCTGTGTTGTATATAAGATATAGCCAAGCTGTGTACGTTACGGCTGCGATAGTAGTCTTGTGTCATATGCATCTCATGGATCTTCTCTGATCTATCTCATCTTTCTTTTTGTGTGTCAGATACTAGTGAATGCTCAGAAGCTAAATGAAAGTGTATATAAACCAGTTCCCTGAAATACAACCCCTATGTCAGCACACAGGGATCATAATGTGTCTGCTGACACCCCGCCCACACTCTGGAATCTTAAACTGACCATCACTGAGTGATGGGAGCTAAAATAGCAAAAAAAAAATTTTGTAAACATCACTAGTGGATAACAATTTTCTTTTAAGAGCAAACCCCTTTATAGCTAGTTTCAGTGGAATGCAACCATTTCTAATGGCCGGACATAGGGCACTTAAAACATATCATTAATCTCCACTACACATCCTTGTATTATAGAGCAGAACTTTGGGGCAGATTTATCAAGCTGTCTAAAAGTCAGAATGTTCTTGTTGCCCATGGTGACCAATTACAGCTCAGCTTTCATTTTACCAGTGTTCATGAATATTTTAAAGGGGAGCTGTTGGACAATTAAGAACATTCTGACTTTCAGACAGCTTGAGAAATCTTCTTCATTAACACTCAAGCAGGAATCTCATCACATAAGCAATACTTATGATTTATTGCTGGAACAATGGAGCACAACAGTGATCATTCCTTGTATGCTAGTTTTCTGGTGAACAAGGTATAAAAAAAGTAGCATTTTCTAGTACATGAACTTTTTTTTTTTGGGGGGGGGCACTTATACAAAAAAGGTGGAGGTGCTGGAGCACAGGGTGGGACAGGCCATAGACATTTAATTCTAGCGCACAATCACTGTGCTGGATTTAATAAGAAGCTGGAACTTCTTAGTAAATTCGACATGCACAGTCTTGATACACCAACACCCACTTTTACTTTAGAGTCGATTCAGACCCTGTGCTTGGTCAGTGACACCACAGACCCTGTGTTAGCCGGATTTCACAGTACACACGACAGGACTTTGTGCATCATGATGATATATGATACTCCCATGATAACCATCCGCGCTGTGCACTTTTGCTTATCATATACACTGGCAGTGTGGTCGCTCCATGATTCAAGTATCTGAAAGTGTTTACAAGTGTAAATGTATGTAATTTATAAGTCTGCACGATTATGACTGCATTTCTAGTGCTGTGAATGACAACATACACTATTCTGGATGTGTCTCATGTTGCTTCTGTACAGAATGTATCTGAGAGCAGGCTACATAGCACAGGGTTATCCTACCACAGCATCAGCGAGAAACAAAAAGGAGCGGACACAGACACTTACTAGTAAGGCGCCCATTCAGACTACTGCAATAACGCACAACAACCGGCAGGTGGCGCTGGAGTTACCCGTGACCTTTCATGACGTATACTAGAAGCGTCTCGCGGTCACCTTTGCTTTTCCAGCTCTATGATCACGGGAGGTTCCCAGTTCCAACAAGAATTGACGGCGCATAGAATTTGCGAAACGCAGATGGCGCTTGCCAGTGACGACAACACGTAATTTCCTGTCATGACGTCTTGTGTATAATATATGTCGTGCGCGCAGTTATTTTTGCAATGCACGGCTGCTATGCACCTGTATACATTGGCGTTGGGGGAGTGATGGTGGTTGGGTGAATGATACAATGTGAAACTGGGTTCATATTTGGCCATTTATATATATTGTAAAGAAATCATGAGGATAACTTTTGTTTCAATAAGGAAAGTTCAGCATGCAGGAAAAAAAAACGAATAACCACAAAAATTGCTATCAAAGTCTGCTCCATAGAGTGTAATACTTAGGACTTCACATCCATTTTCTCAGTGATTTTCATGGATAGTGATACTTCCAGAATAGAAAGTAATCCTAGCACCCATTTAGATATGATGCCAAGTGATAACTTTATTCATAAAAAGAAAATACAAATTCTGTGACGTTTCTGCCAACCATAGGCTTTTGTCAAACACTACAAAGTATAAATTGATACATAGATGAAGTGACGTAAGACAAAAGTGAAAATAGTGCATGTATGGAGCAATGAGTTCATATCCTGAGTTCAGGGTAGCCAAAGTAACAGTTAGTGATGGGAATTCCGGCTCTTCTTTGTGAGCTGGCTCTTCAGGCTCTTCTGGCTCCTGAACGGCTCCCTATTAAAAATATAATAGGGAGCTGCAGGCCAGTCAGTTACCGAACAACACACCACTTTTAACCTGATTTTATCTGGTTAAAGGGGCGTGGTGAGCCGGTTAAGGGCAGAGTTTAGTGAGCCATCGGCTCACTGATGGGAGCCAGCTCACATTGTTCTCGAACATGAGCCAGCTCTTTGTGCCGGCTCATTTGCGAACGACCCATCACAGTGTTATATGATCTAAGTCAGTGTTATACTGGATAATGCATAGGGACTATAGCATAAAGCAAGAAATCAACCTGCATAGCATACAAAAATTGGCAAAGAAGCTATGTCCGACAACTTCTGTACATTATTTATTTATTATCATGTGAACATAAGTGTATCTATGGTTATAGCTCAAATTTTCTTAATATTCATTCAATTGGGCAACTTGCTGTATGGTATAGTCCCTATGTATTATCCAGTATAAAACTGACTTAGATCATATAGCACTGTTAGTTTGGGTACCCTGAGGATATGATCTTCAATTTTGTCATATATGTCACTTCATCCAAGTTATACTTTGTTTGACAAAGGCCTACGATTGGCCGAAACATCACTGAATTTTGATAGTTTTCATATGAATAAAGTTATAACTTGGCATCATATCTAAAGGAGTGCTTTCTATTCTGGTTGTATTAGGGGTTGGAACCCTAATCTTACTTAGCACCCACTTTTTGAAGTGCGACTGTGCAAATTGGACTAGTATAGTGATACAATATTTTCTGTGTGTGTAGTACACCTTCAGTGCTGTCACAGATACTAATCCCAGGAACTGAGTCAGGAGATTCTAACCAAGAGCTGCAGCTTCCACAATTTGGACACTGTTCCACCTCAACTATCCCAGCCTGCATCTACCATCAGGCAGGTGCACCATTCCTGCAGACCTCTCTCCATGACCACTCTAGTACCAGAATCCAATGTTAATCTTGTTTGGGCCCTTGCCTGCTGTTTGGAGTTCAATAAAGAGCTGTAAGTTGATTGCACAACGTTGCCTCTGTCTGATCCCTGGATAACGTTGCTTACCACCACGGGCTCCCCCATCCATCACCCAGGGATTCATTCTACAAACACTCAGTGGTTGTCCCAAGGAGAAACCATTGCACCAGCCTCTCCCTCCTTATTTCTTGCACACACCACCTGCTGGAGATCTGCTAGGCTTTAGCATAGCCCTCCGGGCCCCATACCAAGCACCGTGACATCAGTGTGCCCTAGGCTGCAATCGCCACTCCAGGCTCCAAGAAAAGGCTAGACCCGGGTGGGGGATGTTGCATATGCTCTATATTTTCTTTTTACGTCTTGCTCACAGTACAGTGGGTAATACGGCCATTCATATGGATGACAATAGAAAACTACATTCGTGTGCATGAGGCTTTAGATCAGTTGCCCACAAGCAGGTTTCTGCATGTATCACAAGGCTGAACTGAAATGCTGAGTTCAGTCCAATTATATCAGGTTCAGCCAAGAAATCCCTTCACCGGTTGGAGTGGGGTTTCTTTGGCAAACTTGCTCCTGGGCAACTGACCTTAAAGGGGTTTTCCCATGAAAGTAATTTTAATCCCCTAGTGATGTTTTCACAATAACGATAATTTTTAACCCCTTACTTCTCAGGAAAAAAAGAGGTCAGACAGATCAGAGATGATGAGATGCATATAACACACGACACACTGTTGCTCTGCTACATATCAGATATAAAACACACAGTCCCCTACTATAAAGATCTTATCTTGCTTGTAGATTTAGTCTCCTCACTGCTGCTTGCAATCAGGAAGTTTGTAGGTGTGAGCTCATCTTGGACTGCAGGGGGGGGGGTAATCGGTAATTAGTCACCGGTAATTTTGTTTCTCAAACCACAACAGCACCCAACCAGAGAGTGGGTCCACCTACGGGGACATGAAACCCATGTCTTTAAAAGGCTCAGCCCCTTCTTTGCCTTCAGTAGATTACACTTGTTAGTACTGTTACTACTTAGTACTGGCAAGAGGCTCCATTTCCACCATATACGCCACATTTTTTTCTTCTGCGACACCCGTGAAGAAAGATAGAAAAAAGAGTGAGAACTATTACTAAAAGGGTTGGTAAGCCCAGGTGCTGTTGTGGTTTGAGGAAACAAAATTACCAGTAAGTAATTACTCATTTCCCCCTCTCACCACCACAACACCAAACCAGAGAGAATATCATAGATTTAGGAGCGTGATCACCGAAGACAGAACTCTACGTCCAAAAGACAGTTTGTGCACTCCCGCCACATCTATCCTATAGTGCTTATATAAGGGGAGAGGCCCAGGTTGCAGCCTGGCAAATTTGGTTTATAGACACTTCCCTTAATTCTGACCAAGAGGATGAGACTGCCCTAGTCGAATGAGATTTAAGAGCTTTGGGCACAGGCAAATCTGCTGCCTTATACGCTGAAATAATAGCCAACTCAATAGCCGAAACTGATGCTTTCTTGCCCTTATTCCTGCCTGCAAAAAAGACAAACAAATTGTCTGAATTTCTCTATTCAGAGGTTTTGGCCAGATAACTTTCTATAGCCCTTTTTACAGCTAAATTGTGGAACTCTGACTCCATGTCTGAAGATGGCTTGTCACAAAACGAGGGGAGTCTAATCTGAGAACAAAGAAACTTAGAGGCCACTTTAGAAAGAAAAGCTGGGTCCGTGACCAGGACCACCCTATCCTTCAAAATTCTTGTAAATGGAACCCTACACGATAGAGCTGAGATTTCTCCTACCCCAATGGCTGAGATGATTGCAAACAGGAATACAACTTTAATGGTTAACCACTTTACCGAACAGGACTCTAAGGGCTTGAAAGGTTCTCTAATGAGATAGTTCAGGACTATGTAGAGGTCCCAGGGGGGGTCTAATTCGAGCCTTAATGATTCTGTATATCCAGGGATGGGAGGCTAGAGGATTTTGAAATAAGGAGCTAAGAGCAGACACCTGTACTTTGAGGGTAGCTGGTTTGAGTCCCTTATTTGTCCCCGCCCTGTAGAAAATTCAGAATTATGCCTAAATCTTGGTGGTAAAAATCTATGTCAGGAGATTCATGAAACCTGAAAAAAAGCCTTTAAGACTGTAAAGTAAATCTGAAATGTCACTAGATGTCTGCTGTTCTGTAATGTAGTAATAACTTTATCTGAAAGCCATTTCTAGGTTAGAATTTGCCTTTCATGTTCCAGGCCTTCAGATGGAGACTTTTTTTTTTATCTGTGGGTCGAAGACTAGAAGCTGAGATAGGAGGTCTGGGGTCTCCGGAAGGATCCATGGGCCCGGGACTGATAATTTCCGTATCACTAAGAACCAGGCCTGTTTAGGCTAGAAGGGGGCTATCAATATTACTCTGGCCTGGTACTGACTTATCTTTCTCAGGACTCTTGGAAGGAATGTTAGGGGAGGAAAGGCATATGAGAGGCTAATGTTCCACATACTTGAAAACGCATCAAGACACCTAAGCTGCTCTCTTGAGTCCACGGAGCAAAATTCTCTGACCAGTCATCCAGGTACGGTACAAAAATTCCTTGCTGTCTTCTTACATAAGAGGTCACTTCCGTGATTAGCTTTGTGAATACTCTTGGGACGACAGTCACTCCGAAGTTTAAAGCCTGGAATTGTAGATGCGTCCGGATGCCTTCCTGAAACACTGCCACCCTCAGGTATTTCTGGGAATCCTGATGTATCGGCACATGGTAATAGGCATCAGTCAGATTTATGGATGCCATGAAACAGTCCTGATAGAGGAGATTTACGGTGGACTTCAGGGATTCCATCTTGAATTTGTCTTATTAAAAAAGTGTTCAGCGGCTTTAGATTTATAATGGTCCGATGAGACCCCTCCTGGTTTTCTACAAAGTTGACAAGAATCCTGTTCCTTGATCTCGTAAAGGAACTTTTTTTTCAAACATTTTTCTGTAGGACGATCTTTACTTCGGATTTTACCACTTGTGTCTGCAGGCTTGATGTTCTTGTTATCTTAAAGCCTAGTGCAGGCGGAGATCTGAAACATAGCTTCAATCTATTCTCAATCCCTGAGAGACAGTTGTTGTTTGAGATCTTTTTCCACTCTTCTACGAACAAGGATAGTCAGCCCCCAACCCCCCCCTTCACTGGGCTCCAGGTGTCATTGCTGACCTGATCGCTTTCTTGAGTTTGGAAGCCTGGAAGAGGATGAAGCCTTTGGTGCTTCTTGAACCTTTCCATCCTCCTGGTGCTGCGTTGGATTAAATCTTCTGGAAGGATGAAAATTCTTACTCTGTGACACAGAACCAGGGAAGCTTTTGTTTTCATCGGATGCCTTTTCCAAGATTTTACCTTTGAAAGGATCCAAACAGAAAATCTCCATCACAAGGAATATTACACAGGTGGTTCTTTGAGGTAAAATTTCTCGACCAATTCTTCATCCATAAGACCCTACGAGCGGAGTTTGATAACGCCAATGATCTAGCGGACAACCTGAGATCATCTACTGATGCATCCGCCAAGAATGCAAGGCCTTCTGAGCCGTTGTGACATCCAAAATCAATTGCTCTATAGGTTTGCCATCTCTCAATTAATAACGATCTTGATACACAAAAGTAGCTGCAATGTTAGGTTTAAATGTCCCAGCGCTGAAAACTGTCAGCTTTCTTTTCCATGAAGTCCTTAAGCACACCTGAGACTTCCCCCTAGGGCAAATCTTCTGGACACCTTAGAGATCACAACATCTACTTTAGACGCCCTATCCCAGCACACTGTATCCTTCTCAGAGAAGGGCTACTTTCTTTTCATAGCTCTAGGAATAAAAATTTTCTTTTCTGGCTTTTGTCATTCTGAGCTAATTAATTTTTTTTTCCGAGCCCCTGGAACATGACATCTCTGACATTTTCCAATTCCTTAGTTGCCCTGACCAACTAAGTGGTTAGTATCCTCTGCCGGGAATAAGGGTTTTCCTGATTTATCTTTTTTAAATGAATCTGACCCAATTTCTCCTGATTCTGAATTACCCAACCATCTAGAAGTCCCCAGAGAGACAGGGGATCTAACTGATTTCCTTACAGCTTTAAATGAATTGCATACCTCTTGCTGTATAAAAGAATGCATGGTCTCAAATAGGGCTGACTGATCCTAAGAAATCATATGTTGTATACAGGATTCACAAGATGGCTTAGGATATGAGGCAGGAAGACTATCCCCACAGATTTTACATTCACGTTTTTTTGTCTTACTTGTGGATTTCACACTATTCCCTCTAAAAATAATCCCTCATTAGAGACCATCAGAACCAGTTTAACACCTTGCCGAACTATATCGTCCTCGCGCGGCAGGGGGTGTATGGAGAGAGCTCACGAGCTGAGCTCTCTCCATACACAGCGGGTAATGGCTGTATAAAACAGCCAACACCCGCATGTCACTGCCGCTGTCGGTGCTGGCACCGATCGCGGCAGTTAACCTGTTAAGCGACGCGGTTCGACCGCGGCACATAACATACCGTTATATGGGCGCCGCCATCTTGGATGGACGATCGACGCCCCTGGAATGTCATCAGAGGGCGGCAATTGGTTGCTATGGCAGCCTAGAGTCTCATTGAGACTCGTAGGCTTGCCATGTGCAATGATTTATAATAGCCAGCAGAGAGCAGGCTATTAAAAATCATTGTAAAATTGCTATATACCGCAATACAGTAGTATTGCAGTATATAGTATTAGCAATCAGACCCTGCAGGGTTAAATTACCCTGGGGGATCTTAAATAATGGTAAAAAAAAATGTAAAAAAATATGAAAAAATAGTAAAAAAAGTAAAAGTTTTAATCACCCCCCTTTCCCTAGAACTGATATAAATATAAATAAACAGTAAAAATCATAAACACATTAGGTATCATCGCGTCCCAAAATGTCCGATCTATCAAAATATATTAGCGAATTTTTTTGGCGTTTAACCCCGTAACGGAAATTGGCGCCCAAAGTCGAAAATGTAACTTTTTTGCCATTTTGAAAAATATAAAAAATATCTATAAAAAGTGATCAAAAGCCCACACAGTCCTCAAAATGATAGCATTAAAGGGGTTATCCGGGTTTAAAAAATTTTTTATGGCCGGGCTGGGGATGGATAGTTAAACATAATAAACATGTACTTACCTCCTCCGGCGCCGCCGATGTCCCTTCGATCCGTGCCCCTGTAAACAAACAGGGGCACGGAAGCCACGCACAGGGAGCTTCCGGTCCGCGTTGTGGACGGCTCCTCCCATCCGTCCCTATCTCTCAGCGTTGTAAGCGCTGGGAGATGGTGCGTATGGGAGCTTCCGGACGGCCGGAAGCTCCCTGTGCGCCCTTGTACTGAAACCGGCGCACGGAGAAGACCGGCCGCGGCGCGGGACATCGGCAGCACCGGAGGAGGTAAGTACATGTTTATTGTGTTTAAATAGCCCTCCCCAGCCCGGCCATAAAAACATTTTTAAACCCGGATAACCCCTTTAAAAACATCAAAAGTCGCAAAAAATGACACCACCCACAGCTCCGTGCAACGAAGTTTGAAAAAGTTATTAGTGCCAGAACATGGCGAAGTGAAGAAATTTTTTTTTGTACAGAAGGTTTTAATTTTTTTTAAATGTATGAAAACATAAAACCTGTACAAATTTGGTATCCTCGTGATCGTACCGAACCAAAGAATAAAATAGACATGTGATTTGGGGCGCTCAGTGAAAGCTGTAAAATCCAAGCCCACAAGAAAATGGTTAGACATTACTTTAGGAGAGAAATTTGGATCCAGTATTCTAAGATAGGGTTCATAAATAGTAATAGCTTGCAATTCTCCAAGTCTTCTGGCAGTATTTATAGCCACAAGAAACACAGCCTTGAGTGTTAGGAGTTTGATATTGATATCTGTTAAAGGCTCAAAGGGGTATAAGGACATTAAGAACCAATGACAGATCCAAAGATGGGACTGCTGTCCGAGTTTGAGGTCTAAGTCGGGAGGCTTTAATAAAGCGTTTGACCCACCTGTGATCTGCAATGGGTGTCGAAGAAGCAACCCAAGGCTGATACTTGGGGCCAAGTACAGACCAGATTGTAGAAATTCCAGGTTCTGTAAAATATTTGGTTTATTCTGATTAGGTGGTTTATCTCTACAGAATGATACAAACTTTTTCCATATTTTTAGGTTAATTGCAGAGGTAACCTTTTTTTTTTTACTTGCCTTCCATGTCTGGATTACCTATTGAGATAATGTCTTGGATTCTAGGAATGACCCTTCAGGATCCATGCCGTCAATCTGAAAATGGCAGGCTGTGGATGCAGAACTGGCCCCTGATGGAGTAGATCCTCTATTAGAGGTAGCGCCACTGGGTCCCCTAAGGATAATTTCTTGGAGTTACTTGGAGATACCAACTCTTTTTTGGCCAGTCTGGAACTACTAAGATGATCTTTTTTATGAACCTTTGATATTATTGGAATTGATGGGTAAGCATACGCTAGTTCCATATCCCATCTATGACTGAATGCATCCAGCGTTTGGCAAGTCTCACTGATTGCCAGCGAAAATAAATGGTTGCACTTGGTATTTTGACGTGTCGCAAATAGATCCCATTGGGGTTCTCCCCATCTTAGAGTTAAGGAACGAAAATCGTCCTGATTCAAGCACCATTCGTGCGGATCCAGTCTCTTTCTACTTAAGAAATCTGCAGTCTGATTTTCTGACCGTTTCAGATGGGTGGCTGTTAGAGAACATTTTCTTCTGCCCAATAAAATTTTTGGGGGGAAGGATTGAGGAGTTTTTCTGATCTCATTCCCCCTTGTATTTTGGTGTAGGAAACTGTTGTTGTGTTATCGTGTTGTCAGACAGTATTCATGTGATGGTTGTATAGACTGAGAAGCTGTGATGTTAGTGCTTGCCAAACTGCTTTGAGCTCTCTGTAGTTCGAAGAACTTCTATGGGACTTCTTCTCCCAATAACCTTGTACTAACTGGTCCAGGAATTTGGCTCCCCATCCTGTCTGGATAGTGATCTGTGGATGACAATGCCAATGAATATCTTTCTAAAGATTTTTTATTTTGGTCCATCACCGAAGGGATGTTTTTATCTGATGTGGAATCTTTATATTGGAATTCAGATGATGCAGATTTTTGTCCCATGATGAAAGATATTGGAATGAATCTGGGCCCATGCTACGGACTTAAAGGGCACCTACCACCCTGATTCTACCTATAAAGGTAGAAGGGGTGGTAGGTGGATGGATGGGATGTGAGGATAGCCCCTTTTTTGGGCTAATCCTCAGGTCCCGAGTGTCTTTTAAAAAACTTTATAGCAGGTATATGCAAATTTTTTTATGCGGCTAATGGGGCATGGAGTAGCCGGACATGAGGCTACTAGTCGCGGCTACTCCACGCCCCAGTAGCCACGTTACTCCGCCTACCAGGTAATCTTCGGCGCGCAGCTCCTGGTAGCGTCCGAGTCCCCCGGCTACTGCGCATGCGCAGTAGTTCCGGCCCCGGAGCCGCGCAGCCGAAGGGCTATCCTTACGTCCCATCTAGCCACCTACCACCCCTTCTACCTTTATAGGTAGTATCGGGGTGGTAGGTTCCCTTTAATAAAGGAGCTTAGTTTCCCTAGCAGTTTCATTACCGATCGGATGGATATTTGATCCTTCTTGATGAACAACCGGACCTGCTGTACCAAATTGTTCCTTTTCTCCTGTGAAAGAAAAAATATTTGTCTTTGAGTCCAACAAAACCCCCAGGAACTTCTTCTGTTTTTCTGGCGCTAAATCCTATTTTTCAAAATTTATTAACCAGCCTATCCTTAAAATAAATGTTTATGGTCATATTTCTGTAAGGAGTGGTGTATAGGAACATGATATTAAGCATCATTTAAGTCTATTGTGCAAAGGAAGGAATTGAGGTTGATGAGTGGAGTAGCAGAACTCACCGATTGTATTTAGAATTTCCGCTAATTTCAGAACCCATTGAGTAATTTTAAGATTGATTAGTCTGTAAGATCTGTTGGGTTTTGGTACTAAGAAGAGTGGGGAGTAGAACCCCTGTCCTTGTTCTTCCAGTGGAACTTCTTTGATGACTTGCATGAGAGATAAGGCTTTTAGTTGAGTCCAGATCTGCTGATGAGAAAAAGATGAAACCTCATCTCATAACAAATTTTTTTGAGGGATGATGGGAAAATTCGATACAGTATCCATTGGATACAATATCTAATACCCAAGTGTTTGAAGTAACAGAACTCCAGTATAAAGCAAAGTTCAGTAAACTTCCCCCACTGTGGCCTCAGTTTTTTTTCTGGGCCCTTGAGTTGCTAGAGCTGAAGAGGAAGCCTCTACCTTTTGCACCTTTTGGATAGCTCCAGCGACCCGATTTCGCTTTACCACGAAAGGAATTACTTTGATCTTTCCTATCCCAAGAGGTATTGGTCTTCGGATCCTTTTTTATTTCAGAAAAACCTTTTTTCCTATCAACCGCCTTCTCTAGAATGGAGTCCAACTCGGGTCCAAATACGAAGTCGCCTGTAAGAGGGATATTACAAAGTCTGGATTTTGAGCGGATGTCTCACCTCCATTGTTTTAGCCACAAGGATCTTCGAGCCGCAATGGACAACGCTCCTTCTTTTGCCGCGATCCTAAGACATTCAGCAGCGTAATCTGCCAAGAAACCTGTTGCCAACTTTAGTACCGGTAATGATTCCAGAAGTAGTTCCTTGGATGTGTCCGCTTTAATTTGAGCTTCTAGTTCATTAAGCCAAAAGAGGAGTGGCTTTCAACTGAAGTGGCTGCAATGTTCGACTTTAAGCTGATCATAAAGGCCTCCCAGTCTTTCTATCCATGGGATCTTTTATTTGAGCTGTATCTTCAATGGGAAGATCTGTATTTTTTACCACCTTAAACAGTTGAATGTCCAATTTGGGAATATTGTCCCAGACTTTAGTTTCATCGTTATCAAAGTCTAGCCAGTTACAAAATTATCTAGTTAACTGAAGTCTTTTTCCAGGTTCACTCAGTTCGTCCTTAACCAGCTCCTTCAATGTGTTGTTAATGGGAAACACCTTCCTCTTCCTAGACCTTAATCATCCAAACAATTCATCCTGAATAGACATTTCTGGAAATGTAAGTTTTCTAAAAGCAGTACGTGACACCTTGAAATTAGAAGGTTGTCCAGGTGCTCATTGGAGAAGAAATAGCGAGAAGCAATACTCTCATCTAGATTCCTATCCATTTTCTCCTAAACTGTAAGGTCTTCACGTGAGCCAGAGGGAACCTCTGAATCGTTGTTCGAGGGGAGTCCGATACAGGGATACAGGGTTATTTTTGGAGGAGGTGGTGTATTAAGAGGGGCCGGCAGATGGAGAGACCTCTGATTTAAGAACAGATTTTAAATTGTCAATCGGGGCTGATCTATCTTCCATGACCAGTCTGTCCAAACAATATTTGCATACAGGTCTAAAAAGGTATTAATAAGTGTATTGCGAGTCGAACAAATTCCTGTATTGAAGGGTCTTCACAGTTAAATGAGCTGGGGCCACCAATCTCACACTGCCAGTATGCAGAGGTTGATGCCCAGAGTAAAATACAGTGGAATTAAGCCTGTGCCTGACAGCTTCTTGACATAAGTGGGCAGATGGGCACTTTTTACTTATTTGGCGCACCATGCGCACGACCATGAATGCACCTTATTAGGAAGTGCTGGAGAGCCGGTGACGTCATCGAGCTCTGGGGAACTCACGGCTGAACAACTTAAAATTTTTATCCTGGCACGTGAAGTTGCGCAGGCGCGAGTGTGCCCGAGAGCTCGGTGATGTCACCGGCTCTCCAGCACTTCCTAATCAGGCACACATGGTCGCGCGCATGGTGTGCCAAACCCATATTGTGGTGCGCCGAAGCGTGCTTGAAATATAGAGAATAAAACTGTTAAAGGAATCCGTTGTTTCTGCAAATAATGAAAATATGCTCCGGCACCAGCTCACCCTGCGCTGGTGCAAGATATTTCAGGGTTATAACTACCGTTATAAAGTGGTAGGTTTCCTTTAAGGCAGTAAAGTGACACGTGCAATGTAAAATAGTGGCCAGACACCAGTCTCTTAGCTAAAAATAGTTTCCGTTACTTCCTCATAAATCAACTCTGGCTTTATTTCCTGGCAGAGAAGGTGTGTCCTGCTTAGTCAGGCCCTCCCATCAGCTCCCTACGTCTCTTCTCAGCATGTTATGTGACCAGGGTGACAACACAGGTCCTTTAGCCTCCTAACATTAGCAAACTGTACAGCATGCATATATCTGATCACATGCATGTTGTGATTTCATGTGATCAGATACATACATGGTGTAGGAGTTGCAGGTGTCATCCTGGTCACATGACTAAGTGCCCAATGAGCACTCGGCAGAATACAGCAGAATATTATAGCCCAAGACCTGTCAATCGGGAACAAGAAGGCAGGACAGAAAGTAAATTTTAATATGCATGACACAATTACTGTGAATGACATGTGAGTTGTATACAAGTTTACAAACTTAGCCTCATTTGCTCCCAGGGATGCACTTCAACACTGCTCTTCAGATCTGGGTACACAGCTGCCCTATACTCACTGTAAGTTCTAATACCCATTATACAAATTTCATATTGAATTGTGGTATCGTCTGGCAAATGAGATAAAAGGTTAAAAGGACCTGTCACCTGTAAAAACAGCACTAGTGCTGCAACAGATGCTGCAGTGTTATCAGAAGCCTCTGATAACGCTAGCAAACACTGCCGCGCTGTTCAATAGAAAACGCTGGACCCCTCTGTAAGCTGTTGTATGTATACATGAGGGTACCGATCGAGGCACTGCTTCACCCTGGACCGCCCCTCCTTCTCCATAGGCCGGCAGCGAATGCAGAGCTTCATGTGGCAGTCAACTAATACCGCCCCCTGATGAATCGCCCAACGCCGATGATTACCCAGTCCAGCGTTTTCTATTGTACAGCGCTGCAGTGTTTGTAAGTTATAGGAGGTTTCCAATAACAATAGCAGTGTAACACTGCGGCATCTGTTGTAGCACAACAGTTTTTACAGGTGACAGGTCTACTTTAACTGTAACCAGACCTCCCCCTTACATTGGACAGGTTTTACCAATTTGTGACGTCCTCAGGGGTGCCCGGAGTTGTAACTTTGAGCTACAGCATAGCATGACATTGCTAGCCCTCAAGTGGTTGTAGTGTCGGCATCAATGCCTTCTTTCAGAAACTGCTATGGACTGGCCTGCCTGTTCTCCAGACATGAATCCAAAATAGCTCATCATGGGATATTTAACATAACTATTTATCATAATCATAAGTGTATGATAGCCCCCACCCTTGCATATTTGCAGCACGATACATCAAGAGGCTTCAGCAGGCTCTGGCCCTGCCTGATGTAGGAAAACAAAGCCGGTGACTTTTCACATGTAAAAAGTTGCTAGCAGCAGCAAGGCTGGCTTGGGGACAGTAACACCCCAGCCCACTCCCATCTGTGCCCTCCACTCAGGGCAAATAATCGCAAGTGCTAGCATTTGCCATTATGTCAGGGCCTCTGCACCAAGTCACTGGCGTAGAGGCCCTGATAAATATGCCCCATCAGGTCTAATTCCATCCACTGTTGCCCTATAGCAGTGGTGGCGAACCTATGGCACAGGTGCCAGAGGCAGCACTCAAGAGCCCTTTCTGTGGGCACCCGGGCCACCACCCCAGCACACCAGACAGGACTCAAAGAATCTTCCTGCAGTTCCAAGCAACTTAAAAGATGCCTCTTTCATTCATATTTTGATACTTGCTTCGCTACTTGGGACTGTAGGAAGAGGGAGAATGAGTAAAAAGTGCTGAATTATCTTTGGAGGACCTCCTGCTGGCCCCATGATTTTCTTGCTAAAAGGTTCACCATCACAGACCTATAGGCTGTCTGCTAGTTAACAGATTCTCCAATCCAGGTTTGAGAGGAGATCCCTAACGGATAACATTTATCAACTCACAAGAAGCATATCCAGGCGTTGTAAGGCGTAAGCTGTCATACAGACAGGTGGATACATGCATGCAATATAAGTTTTTGTATGCTTATTCATTGTAAAGTGGAATAAAGAATTGCAATTGAAATATTAAATTTATTTAGATCTAGGACAGTGATGGCGAACCTATGGCACGGGTGCCAGAGGCGGCACTCAGAGCCCTTTTTGTGGGCACCAGGTCCATCGCCCCAGGACACCAGACAGGACTCAAAGAATCTTCCTGCAGTTCCAAGCAACTTAAAAGATGCTGCTTTCATTCATATTTTGATGCTTACTTCGCTACTTGGGACTGTAGGAAGAGGGAGAATGTGTAGACAGGGCCGAATTATCTTTGGAGGACCTCCTGCTGGCCCCATGATTCTCTGTGTACAGAGGGACACTGGAAAGAAGTGATGTAAATTGTCCATCTTTCTACTGTGTTGCGTCCTCAGGAGGCCAATATAATTGAAAGTTGTTGAACAGGGAGCAGTAAGTTACTGCTTTAATTTTTGGTTGGCACATCACGATAAATAGGGGGGGTTTGGGGTTCAGTTTGGGCACTCTGCCGCTAAAAGGTTCGCCATCACTGATCTAGGATGTGTTATTTAGTGTTCACTTTTTCTGAGCAGTGCATATAAAAATTTGGGAGGCAAGGTAGATAAAAACACAGCTATTCTGGTGTTGTCAATTTTATTTTCTTAACATGTGGTATTGGTCATGACAATAATCATAGTGCTTTTTAAAAGAATATGTTATATACAGGTTTCTTTTATATACACTCCACAATGGTGGCTCTTTGAAAACTAATCTTCTATTCAGGTTTGGCTCATCTCATGAAGGCTTCATTGTACTTATGGCTGACGATCATCCAATACCTTGACTGGCAGTAAGAAAACTCCACGGGGAGGGTACACATTGCAGATGACTGTGTGCTTATCCCCACCATTAAACTTCCTCTTAGACCAGCCTACAAATTAGAAGTGTTTTTGGTAGCTTGGTCACCAAGTTTTGGATCACTGAATTGAACTTACCGGAAGCTTCTAATCGAACCATTCCTTAAATCCCGGAGAGACTGGCTTCGTATTTGCTTCACTGACTGATGAAAGCATCAGAGACCATAGATCATGGATTGCATAATCTTGCCATGTACAACCCCAATTAAAATGGGAATAGTTGGTGATATATGCTAATATGCCACAAGCAGGAATTTGATGAGAGTAGGAATCTTTTCAAGATGGATTCAAAATGGCTACCATGTTCAACACCCAACTTTTAACACAAACTTGGAGAATTTCACAAAAAAACAATGGTGTGCTTGGTTTTAATGCAACTTTGGTCATAAACTAGTAAACCCCTGAAAGAATAGTTACATTAAAAACAATCACATCATTGTATTTTTCTAGTGAAATTCTCAATAAGTTTGAGGTGTTAATTGTCCCTCTTCCATTGGAAAAAAAATAGACACATGGAATTACTTTAGTTTTGGCCAGAGCCAGCAAAAACATTGTAAAGTAAAACACGTACAAAAGTTATGCTTATTAATAGTTTAATGTATGAAGGAAACATCCAGATTTCTGAATATGAAGGTACATCTCACATTAATTTAAGTCTACATAATGTAGAGCCTCTATACTGACATACTGAATTCTCTGCTTAGCCATTTGTTATGTAAACAATTGTACATTTAATTTGCCATTCTAAAACTTCAGAATCAGTTACTTAATTTTGCTAATTTTTCTGTGTTTGCTCAGAAGCAGTTTACAGTACTAAAACCAACCAGCCAAACAGCTTCAAAGGAAAAAATAAAGTTATGTCCATAAACAAAGTAAAGAGGGGAAGTAGTAAAAGAAAAAAGGAAAATAAAATAAAGGTGGGAGAGGGCTAACTATAGTGAAATTTGTGGTAATAAGAACTGGGCGGTCACAACGGTCACAGAAAAAGGTCAGTTAGTAAGTTCATCTGCAAAAAGCCTACACACTTCAGTCAAGCACATCAGTAGAATGATCTGGGAGTATGTCAGCTCTTTTTGCCTCTCTGTGGGATGAAGGTATTGTGTATAATTGTCCCTACTCGCCAAAGTATTTTCCATGCTAGCAAGGTACTTTAAATCAACCCATCTGGTTCATGTGTACGCTGTTCATGTGGGGATTCCAGGTTCCAGTCCATACCTTCAAGAAAAGAAAAAGATACACTAAATAATAAGGCAGTCTTAAGGCATTATACCATCAGCTTTAACAGTGGGCTTGTTTCTTCAACAAGGGTTAGGGTGTCAAAGATCACACTGATCAGCAAGATTAAGGCTATATTCACACTGCCGTTGCCCGCCTGTACGTACCGTAGCGGGCAACGGCAGTGTACGGGGAGAGGAGGAGGTGAGTGCAGCTCACCCCCGCCCCTCTCCATAGGAATTATACCGCTCCCATAGGGTGCCGTGCGCCCATTGCTGCCTATGGGGGACTTATATCGGCCGTATATACGGCGGCTGTATATACGTCCCCCATACGTCAGTGTGAATATAGCCTAAGGATAAAAGAAGTGTTGTGCTTTTTGAACCCACCCACCAGTCTGGTGTGTAATCCAATGGAAACCATTTATTAAACTCCCAATTTAAAAATAGAAACTCCCTAGAGCTCATTTACTTAACGCCTCCACAAATACTATATAGCTGTAGAAGTACTAACTGCACATTTCAGTGACATAATGTCAGTAGACCAATAGAAACTAAGGGAACCTGTCACCTATTATCTTATATTACCCCTATCACAGGGGGCGTGTCCTGCTTGGCCAGCCCCTCCCATCTACTCCTCCCCATGCCTTATACCTCATTATTTAGATCAGGTCATGTGACCAGAAAGACATCTCAGGTCCTTTAGCCTCTTAATAAAAACTGTACCTCATGCATATATCTGACCACATGAAGTCACAGAAGCCTCCATGAACTTCTACTCCTTTAAGTCCTCCATGGAGGCTGCTGTGATCACATACATGGGGTACAGTTTTCTATTGTTAGAAGGCTAAAGGATCTGTGATTATGTCACATGACATGAATGTAACACAAGGCACCATGTAAAAAAGTAAATAGGGACTGTCTGCTAATATTCAACTACAGACACATAATGCTAAGTATAAGGAGGAAGGACAGTTCTAGGAAGAAACAAAGCTGTCAAAAGGGGGCAAGGTTAACAGCCAGCCTGGGAGATGAGGACTTGTAACCCTTTAAATCAGCAGGGATGGTTAGGGTGATAAAATTTTGGTGACAGGTGTTCTTTAAGATTATCACTTTTCAACCATGGTACCTAGAAAAGGAGAATCACTCCTTTAATATATCAAATAATGTAGCTATGAACTGGCCTTATCCTGCCGCAGGTCCTATAGTTCCTGCGGTATAGCCCCAAGCTTGTTGCTTGCACCTCTGGCTGGGCAAAGTCAGCATTGGCAAGTCATTGAGGCCAGTCATGCTGATTTTCAGCAGTGATGCCCCAATTTCTGCAACCAATTGGATGCAGCAGTCACATGATTGCTGACAACTAAGGGTGTGTTCACACATTGCGCCAACAGCTTATAAAGGAGATTTGCCGGATTACACTGCTGTTAACGCATGCAATTTGTAAACTCTGTTAACAGCAATGTAATCAGGCAAAACTCCTCAGCTGTAGGATGTGTGTTCACTCGTGGAATTGCCGCATGCGTTTTGCAATGCATCAAGGCCTAGCCAGAGACTTTTCAGGATTTCTCATTTTCACCCAATGACAGGTCTTATAGCCTTTTTAATACCATTTTTACTTTTCTAATTAAGGTCAGCAATTCCTCACTTAAAAGTTGATGCAGTTTGCTGGCCAGGAGCTAGTTAAACTTTATCAAGCTATGGGGTTAAGCCAGTGTTTTCCAGTAAAAACCCACTTAACCCCTTAATGCTGAAGCCACTTTTCACCTTCCCGACAGGGCCCATTTTTTCAAATCTGCCCTGTGTCACTACAAAGTGGTTATAACTTTGGAACGCTTTAACATATTCAAGTGATTTTAAAATTGTTTTCTTGTGACACATTGTACTTCATGTTAGTTGAAAAATTTGGGTGGTATGTTTTGCATTTATTTATGAGAAAATCAGATATTTGGTGAAAATTTGGAAAAATTCTTGATTTTCGAACGTCAAAATGTTTTTTTTTCCATACATAGTCATAACAGCAAAAAAACGTAATAACTAACATTCACTAAATGTCCAATTTATGTGGACATGGTTTTTTTTGTAGGATGTTATGGGGCTTTGAACGTTAGGTGCGATTCTTCACATTTTCATAAAAAAACGTAAAATCCTGCTATTGAGGGGCCTAAATAAAAGTAAAAGCCCATAAATTACCCCATTATAGAAACTACACCCCTCAACGTATGTGAAACAACTTTTATGAAGTTTGTTAACCCTTTAATTGTATAGGGGTTAAAACAAAATCAGATGCAATTTTGAAAGTAAAATTTTTTTGGCTAAATTAATGTGTTTTTCAAAAATGGATTAAAATACCAAACACGCTCCACAAAAATTTGATACCCAATCCCTACGCGTCTAACAATCCCCCATATGTGGTGGTAACCTGCTGTAGGGACACGCCAGGGCCATTGAGGGGGGGGAGCTGCGGCTCAGAGCAGATATGCATTGTCATTTTTAGTGGCTATACAATCTATTTTTTTGGCCAATTTGGATTTTCTGCGACATGAGATGCACTTTACAAATACTTCATTTTAGTGGGTCATTACCTCATTGATGAGATTTTATTAACTCTTGAATGTATGGGTGAAAAGAAAATTGTCAATTTTGGTTTACTTTCTTTTCGTATTTTTTGGGGTTGTACATTGTTCACTAAAAATACTATATCATCTTTATTCTATAGGTCACTACGATTACAGTGATTTCTTATTTATATAGTTTCAGTTATTTTTACAATTTTACTGGATAAAAACTAATATAGAGGAAATCTCATTTGTTTTTGCATTGCCATCTTTTCGGAGACGTAACTTTAATATCTTTTCGTTGACAAAGCTAATTTAGGGCTTATTTTTTACGTGTTGAAGTGTTCTTTTCAGTGGTACTATTTTTGCGCACATAACTTTTTTTGATCACTTTTTAGAACATCTTTGTGTAGAGATTTTATGAAAAATGTACATTTTGGGCGTGTTTTTCGGGTTTTGTTTTTACGGCGTTCACCGAGCCGGTCCAATAATGTTTGAGTTATTGTATGGATTGTTACGCACGCGGCGATACCAAATATGTGGGGTTTTTAGGCTATTTTGTGTTTTTTTCACTTTATTGCATGTGTATAGGGAATATTTGTGTTTAGTGGACTTTAACTTTATTTAATTAATTCTTTTTATTAAAAAAATGTATATATGAAGTGTTTAACATTTTTTATTTAACTTTTACAGGTTAGCTTGAACAAGTGATCCACTGATCACTTGTTCAAGCTCTTCTTCACATTACACTGTAATGTAACACACTGAGCATGCTGCTGATCTTTGCCATGAACTACTCAGCTTTTCCACTCCGTTTTAAGTGACTGCAGTAGTATCCACCTATAATCATTTTGCAGCTCTTAAATCACAGCAAGGGAAGGTGCTGTGGAGATTCTCAGAGTGAACAATAGAAAGCTCAACAGGATGAATTACCCACTTGCAGGAACTGTAGACCTCCTGCTTCTACTAAAACACAAAGCATGGATCCACAAATCTCCAAGAAAAGTATGCAGGTTTTTATGGTCAAAACAAATAGATGTTATTTAGAGAAATCATTTTTTCTTTTAAACATTTATTTTTTTTTTTAAACAGTTAGGGTTCTTTTAGTAAACAACTTACGGTTTGAGGCCCATTCTCTGTGGAGTTTGAAACCATCTTTATGAGCGAATTCCAAGAAGGATCAGCAGCATGAGGTCCATTGAAAATCGGTCCCCCAGTGCCATCTGGCATTGGAGCTACAGGCGGAATCATTGCGTTTCCATACATTGAGAATGGCATGCCCTGTAAACAAAATGTGTAAATGTGCATTCAATGAGAAGTTTACATTACTCTGTAGATCAAAATAAATGAATGGACTCATGATACTCATTAAAAATCTAAGGCAAAGAAAGGAAATCAACTTTTACCCCAACTTTTGGAAAGTCCATGTAGCCAGCGGGCAAATGTTGATGGAATGCTCCTGAAGCTGTCACAATGCCAGATGCATCTCGATCTATTCCTTGATGTTGTGAAAACACGCCAGGGTCGGACATGGGCCTGTGCATCATGTGATTTCCCATGCCTGTGTGGCACCAGTCTGATATTTTATCTTAAACAAAAAGTGGAGTTTACCATCAGTCTTCATTGAATTTACTGCAGTTCAAGACAGAAAAGGCTGAGGATTCTAGAACCTGTCAGACTTTACGTTGCAGATTTGCAGGAAGCTGAGCAATGCATTGACCGTGTGAATGTGGAATGGCAAAGAATCATCAAGAAATAAACAATCTGCAGTGGAAATCTGATTCTACTAAGGGGATTCTAGTAGCTCCCAAATCATCACACAATACAAGAATTGTGTAGAACACTAAGCTCTGCATCACACACACACACACACACACACACGAAAGTTGTCAAAATTTAAGGAATTAAAAAGTTATAACAGCACTAAAATATTTCTCATTTACCTTGACTGCCTCCCATTCCTTCAAAAGACCATATTCCACTGTGTCCAACAGACGCTGCCAAGTTACTCCCAATTACAGATGGTGTGGAAGTCCCAGTCTGCCGTATTCGTGCAGATCGCTCTGTTCCAATTGGAACAGGGACTTTTCTGTCTTGAGACACAGAATTGGGTTTTTCAGACACCATAGGAACACCTGAAGGTGAAGGAGACTGTGCTCGAACGCCAGTAGACACCACCTGGGCTGAAGAATCTAGGAAAAAAAAAAAAAATATTAAATAAAAAAAATCTATACACTGCAATCCGTGCATTCAGAACAAACAAGAACTACGGAGACAGACTATATCTTGTCTTGATAGTTTCTTCACTTTTTCTAGGATCTTTACCCTAGAGTTGTGTTGCAAAGTTAGACAGTCTTCAAAATTAAAAATTTACACTAAAATTTCAGACAAAAAGGTAACTTGCTCTAGCTCAGACAACCCTAGTAATGCAGTTTGTTTCTACAGCAGTCCCTTGATTACATAAACTATGGGCTCAATTGGGAATGTAAGCATGCTGTGATGCTGCAACTTGAAAGCACAGCAAGTAGACACCTCCATCCCCTTTACACCTTCCCCTGTTGACTTCCAAACAACAGCCCTGACAAGTAGCTTGCATTGAGGAAAATGTACCAGCTTACTAGTTAGCCAACAGGTAATGTAAAACAGACAACTTTTGCAATAAATATAATCAAACCCATTAAATTACTATATTTAATGCCTAAACATTTGGCCACTACCTAAACATTGTTTAATCAAGTTTTATGTGGCACAACCGTCGCACTGTTTAGTGTTGACCCTTGTAAAACATGAAATCTTGATTTAGGCTAATGTTTAAAAGCAGGGCTTATGTATTTGATTCTTACCACTAGATGCTGATGAACAAGGGGTCAGTAAACTAAGAGGAGAAAAATGTTGTCTGTTGAAATTAGCAGCTGCAGGTGCTCCCCCAGGTGCATACATCTGACCTCCAGAGATGTTCGAGGCAAAGGTACCCAAATGAGTAGTGGACGATGCCACAGATGTATAAGAGGAATCCATGTTCACAATACCTTCATGGAAAGAAAAGCAACATTCATACTCTGAACTAGAGACTTAAAGTATAACAGTCATTCTGAGCAGAAAAAAACAAAAAACTAAAAAATACATAATTCTGCTCCAGGTCTCCCTGGGAATCCTTCCTCAAAGTATTTTGACTCTCGGTCCTCATTTAGTACCTTTTGTGGCCCATAGCAACCATGGTTTCCAGCTCTCAAAAAAAAAAAAAAACCTACAATCAGCAAAAAGTAGGGGCGGAGCCTGCCTCCTGTCACCTCATCACAAGCACATGGTGCTGACCAGCGACATAACCCCCTCATATCTAGCCACCCCCTAAAACATCAGAACATCACATGAGGGGACAGCTTGGAAACATGCCATTTCCTGCTGAGTGAGGTGATGAGGGATTGTGATCGCTCTGCATCTTGTATCTGTGTGGATTATTTGTTTATATACAAGTGTAGGGAAAGCTGAGAGAGATAAGAGTAGGTTTTGTTTCTACATTAGTTAGGGCTTCTCTCTGCACATGACCAAGTGCTGGAGCAGTGAGACATGAGGTAAACAGCTGATTGCAGAGAGAACAGAAGGGCATGTCTCTCCCTACATAGTCAGCTCCTCAGTAAAGACGGAATGTGCCTAGCAACAGCCATATGAGAGATCACTGACATCTAGGGGAAGTCTGCAGAATACAAGAGGAAGGAGCAAGATTTGGGTAACTAATCCAATATAAAAAGGGCTTAAAAGTACCTGCCCTACAACATATCAAAAGTTTTTTGAAATCATGGCTACACTTTAAATTATTTAATGGAATGTTCTGTACCTATTTGCAGTTTCATCATAGAAGAAAGTCAATATCGCATTTCTAGATTATTGGGTAGTAAACACTCACCTGACTGACTTGGAGTTGGCCTTTGCATTGGTGGCCGGAAACCTGGGGCCTTGGAAGTATCAGATGGAAGCATAGACTCTGGATTTGGCAAATATGAAGACTGTGTGGAAAGCATGGAATCTGAAGCAGACTGTGATGAAACCATGGATCCACCCCAGAACGGGTGAGTGGGATTTGGGTTGTTTTCAAAGAGTGTGCTAAATGGACTAAAGGGTAGGGGAGAACTGAAATTGGGGGCCATAGGCTTAGCCGAATGATGACTGGAACTCTGAGCAGCACTTTGGGTACTAAGACTGGAAGGGTGTGGACCTGAAGGTACATTTTGGGGTCGCTTTATATTTGGATGAGGAACAATACCTGGCACAGGAGAATTCTGAACCGTAACTTGGTTCTTAGGATGTGCAGGGTTTGCTCCATGTAAGTGAGATCTAACTGCAGAGGATTCAATTTTAGCAGCAGATTGTGTAGACACTATAGAGGACTGGGTGAGGGGGTAAGATGCTGGGATATTAGAAATGGGAACAGACGGGTGGGTAGGACCACTGACTGCTAAGTTGAGAGATGATGCCAATCTTGGGTCTGGAGGAGGAGGAACGTGCATCTGGATAAGTGAAGGCCGGGCATCCTGTGAAACAGACACTGGAGGGTGTAGATGAGCTGAGTGCACTGTGGTACTCCCAGAGGTAGAGCTCGCTTGCTTACTGCTGCCTGAGCCATTGATCTCCATGACAGGTTGGATAACCAGATCCTGTTCAGTGGAAATTGAGGTCCCTTTGTTTGGAGAACATGTCAGGCAATCAGAGGGGCTGCTTCTGGACCCCCCTCCAGGCAAGGATGGTGGGGAGGGTGATGAAGGTGATGACATTGGATGATGTTCTTTGGCAGTGGGAATAGGGCAGGTTGAGGCTGTCGGTGTGGTGATGTGATTGCTTGCAGTTGTGGTAACTGTGGTGGTTGTAGCATTCGAGGTCTTGACCACTGTGACAAAAAGTTGTCTCCTGACTGAAGGTGAGCCGAGGCTGCCATTCGTTGACGAGACAGGCACTGAGGCCGCAGAGTTTGTGGTAGCTGTAGGGCTAGTAGATGAAGAGGCTCCTGGGATCACCTGAGGGCTACTGATATTCTGGTTAGTATGGCGAGGCATCACGTGAGACTTAGGAGAGTTAGTAGCTCGTGCAGGACTTAGAGGCCTGACAGGAAAGGGGCCCCATGTAGACTGAGCTGGGGGAAATGGTCCTCCAAAGTGTGTCATAGGTAACCGTGGAGGACGGATCTGCTGGAAAGTCTGAGCAGCAAGTAAAGCATGAGCAAACTGTGGAGGAGGGTAGGCCAAAGGTAAAGAAACAGGAAATCCTGGTCGCACATTATTCACTGGATTTTTTAGGGGCTTATGAGCAGATGCTGAAGTAATAGCCGGCACAGTGAGGGCAGAGGCAGCTTGTGATGAAGAAACTGTGACAGCTGAAACTTTGATTCCCATAACTGAACTGTTTGCAGAGGATACAGTGGTAGAGGTTGAAGATACTAATTTTGAATTTGTGGAGGTGCTTTTTAAGCGATTCTTTGGGATCAGTTCATCAATTTCTTTGTCAGGATCCTTAATAAGTGCATTGATCAGATGTGTAGCTTGTCTGGTGGACTCTGTTCCTCCCCTATGGAAACAACAAATAGGTTAGCTACAAGTCAAAAAAAAAAAAAAATAGAGGCAACTGTGCGAGATTCAGAAAAAGATATCTGAATGTTTTATAGCAAGCTAAGGAAAACTTAGGGGAAAAAAAACAGATCATCCCATTTCCTATTAGATTCATCCTCGAATACTAACTGCAGCCATAGAACTGGATACCCAGCTAGTTAAAAGACAGCGGTAGGAATTGCAAATATATGAAACATCAGCTTTCGGTACTATACAGTCCTAATATAGATTTACAGTTTTTTCCTAACCCTTCCACCTTGCAATTTGGGCAGCAGATTAACTGTAGTCTAATCATACTCTTGCCCTATTAGAAAGCGCATTTCCTCTCCTAATTTTACTATTGACAGAGGAGATGAGCGGTAAATTAAGACATATCATGACTGAGATGTATCAGACACCATTTACATTGTACAGTCCCTATCCCATCAGCAATCAGTATAAATGACAATTTCTTCCCCCAATATCTGCCAGATTTACACTTCTAATATGTTTGTCAGTAAGTTATCAGATTAAAATTTTAGTTAAATGAAAATTGCATTTTTAAGCCTAGTTTGCATTGTTATGAATATATATGTGAAAGGTCCAATATATGGGAACAAAATTACAAAGTCTTGGTCCGAGGGAAAAAAATGAAATGAAAAAAAGGCTAGATTGCGCATTAAAAATGGTAGAAGTCATCCCTATACTAATTCCTAAAAGTGTATTTCTGGCAGACCCATGCTTTGTTTGAGACAATTAAGGGTACATTCAGAAGGCAGTCTATGGGGATGTATATGCCGCCTCAAATTTGCAGCGGCATATATGTCCCCATAGACTGCAATGGCGGTCCGGCAGTGGTACTGTGCCACACATGTGGCACCATACCATGCCGTACAGGGGAAAAGAGTGCCGGCTCCATCGTTCCCTGTGTGCGCGGTAGGGTCCGTGCTTTTCTCTATGGAGGGGGTCAACTCCTCTCCAGCCCACAATATTATGCCCGCATTGCTGCAGCGGGGCGCACATACGGCTGTGTAAATGTACCCTTTACCTGATGGTTATGATTCGATCACCAGTTTTGTCCTTCTGCTTGTCTATATCAATGTGCGCTCCTGTGAACTCTCGGATGGCATTGATGTTACAGCCTCCTCTGCCAATGACTCTTGAGATGACAGTCGATGGCACAGACACTTTCTTTGACCTGGAAGCAACATGGAACCTATGAAGCCTTCATTCATGTTCATGGTTTACATAAAGGAAATTTACCATCCACATCAAACACTATAAACTATGGACACTTATAGACCCAGGCACTGTGACTGTGGTAATAATCTTCTATTTAGCAATTTGAACTCATTTGAACTGCACAGGCTCAAAAAGTGCAAGCATTTCTAACTAATAAAGTAACACCAATGCCTATAAATGAATAAGGTTTTTTTTCCCCTGTAATAAAGGTATAATATACCAAGCCATAATGCTCTACAGCAGTGTTTTAAAATAAATGACACAAGGGGTCAGCGACTCCAGCTGCTGAATCTTTCATCAGGATTATGCAATAACAGGGTAAAATACATACCTTCTGACTACTTCTTTCCACCCTTCTTCCCTCTTCTGTCCCCTTTTAGGACTAGCGAGGGTCAATTTGCCATTGGGAGATGATAGTGGGGAAGGACCAGTCTTCGTGCTTGTGGACAATGAGTTGCTTGTTTCAACTATAGATTCTGATAATCTTTAAAATAAAATAAACATTTGGTTATCAATACTACACCCCTTCACTGCCTTGATTTTACAATGTGCGGTGGCATATGAATTTTAAGCTACGAAAGATTTGGCAGCTTTAAATTCTAATTAATGCACCCCATTTGACAGCAGGGAACAGGAAGAAATGGTTCACTTCCTGGCGACATGGGTCTACAAGTGGAAAGAGACTAGTGATTTCTGGAAGAGATATCAGTCATCTCTGCACGTACAGCTGGCAGACACACCATGTGGAAAAACAAAAACTTTCCTCAGCATTCTCATCCAGCTTATCAAGGCTATACAAATAATGTAGAGTGACAACACTGCTCAATAACATAGGACCTGCGTGAAATGTACAAATCACTAAAGCCTTTAGCAAATGCCTCATTAGTGGGAAATTAGATTAGCATTTTAACATCACTATCTCAAACTTTGTTTACAATGCAAAGGGTCATCTACTTTTATACCATTAAAACTACCACCATCAGGTTGGGTAGAAAAAATGTCCTTTCTAGAATTCCCATTTACATGGTAAAAAAAAAAATCTTGAAATCCTATAACTATTTTTCCATGTAAAGAGACGTGTGAGGGCATGTTTTCTGCATAACAAATTACACTTAACTGTATTTAATATGCCACGTGTAGTATTGGGAAGAGAAAAATACACCGATTTGGCAAGGCCCGTAATCTGTGTGCGCTATATAAAGAATTATTATTGAAGTAGGCAGGGAAAAAAATTCATTTACGCCATTTTCTTGTGAACTAGGATTTAAGGCTTACACTATGCACCCCAAATGACAAGTCTTTATTCTTTGGGTTGGTGTGATGCCAAATTTATATTAGTTTTATGATGTTTGCATACATTTACAAAAATTAAAAAACTTCCTGTACAGAAAAAAAATTCTTCTGGTGCTAATAACTTTCATACTTTAGTGTACAGATTTGTGCAAGGTGTCATTTTTAGATGTTACCATTCTGAGGACTGTATGGCCTTTTGATCACTTATTTTTTTCATATATGTTGCTAAATGGCGAAAGTGTGGTATTTTCGTCTTTGGGTGCTATTTTTCGTTACTGGGTTAAACGCCAGGAATAACAGTTAAATTTTGATAGATCAGACATTTTGCGAAACCCAAAAGCTTTATGACTTATACTGTTTGTTTATACCAGTTCTAGGGAAAGAGGCGTTTTGAAATTCGTTTAATTAATTTTATTTATTAACTATTTTTCAGACCTCCCCCTGGGTTCTTTAACCCTAGGTTGTCCGATTGATCCTACCATATACTATCATGCTACAGTAAGTCAGTGTATGGGGATTTTAATGATCATGTAACAAATGATGAGATGCTACACAGCCTCTGATCTTCCAAAGATCAGAGGCCACCATAACAAATTGTAGCTCCTTGATGAAGTCACAGGGAGAGAATCTAAGCCAGGATGGCAACATCCTCTGCCAACGTGTGATGTATAGATATGTTTAGAAGCAAATTTCATCTTGCAAACCATAGGCTTTTAGTCCTGGGAGCCATAGAACCAAAAATTTGGCCAGGTAAATCCAAATGTGGGAACGAAAGTAAAAGATAAAGAAAAAAGGCAGGAATTTGGTTTAACTGCCTGTTCTTCTGGTCCTGTAGATCAAATAACCCAATGCAACTGGAAAAAAATTAGCCTACCTGGATACTAGAACTATGGCTCTAGCTGTAATAGAATCCAAAATATAGGATACAAGTTTTTATTTTTTAAACTGGTAAACAAGAAAGTTTTAACAGAGGAATTGCTAGAAAGGACATTTCATACCCTTCTAAAGTTGAACGACCATTTAAAACATCGATACTTGTGCAATACTTTCGAAGTCAGAACGGTTCAATAGTTTTTTTGTTTTTTTTAACTTGTGGTACTGAATGACTTCTACTTTTGTACAGCCTCCTAGTAGCTGTCTGCAGAGGATTCCCCAGAGGAGAAATCCAGCATGGAGTGGGGTTAGCAGCAGAGCAGGGACCACATCAAGGAAATATCACCATCTGTCCATATATGGAGTTTCTACATCTCCCAGGGCTTCCCCAGACAGAAAATCTATATCATTCAATTAAATAATTTTTGCCCAGCCCAGGATTTGAACTCACAAAATCCACACTCCACTTGCCATACAAGACAGAGCCTCTCTCCACTGATTGTCAATGGGAGGCTTTTATGTGACCAAGAGCTTTACTACAACTTCCAGAAAGTTACACAGGCTTAATGTGCTGGATCTCCATTTATGTCATCACATTATTATTTCTTAAGCAGATACAATTAAAAAATGTACAAGGAAAAAAAAAAATTAGGGCTCATTCAGATTGTGTGTTCAGTCCATGTTGTATATGCAGCAAAGACTTACCGGCTATGGAGAGGGCTCGGCCCGCGAGCCCTCTCCGTGTACCGGGACCCGACAAGTGACGTACTATTACGTCACATGTCGGGAAGGGGTTAAAGGCCATATGCTATCTTTTTTTGTGGATGGCAAAAACGCCCATCTAAATGAGCCCTAAATTATACTATTTCATATTTATATTACTAGGACAACCTTTACCGTTTTATGACCGTTTAGTGTATGTATTGTAAATCCTGGCAAATCACTGGTTGACCACTACTGATCGAATGTGTTTCTATGGAAGTTTAGCTTACTTTACTGAAGTTTTAGAAGGTAATTTCCTTTCCTCCTTTGGGGTGGAGACTAGGACAGATGGCTTCTTTTTGTTCTGCAGACTGCCATCCTTGATAGAAGAATGATTGTCACTCTTATTGCTGCTGTTGCTGCTTTCATCACTGCAGCTTGAGATCCTCATGTTGTCGCTGTCTCCACTTTCAGATGTGCTGCTACTTTTAGACTCTCCGTTTAACTTTTCCTGTTGCCCATATGATATGGGGAGCTGGTCTTCAAAGATGATCTGCACATTTTCAGCTATTTTATTCTTTCTGCTTTTCCTTTTCGTGCTGTTTGTGGTTATAGTGTTATTTCTTTTTCCATGTGAGCCTGCCAGCGTGGTCCATGTAGCGGATATCCCAATAGTGGTGGTGGTGGTTGCGCTAGGTGGTTCTGTTAACACTTGTGGCTCATCTAAAATAAAATGTAAATGATCTCATTACCAGAGTACCAAATGATTATACAACAACATTTATAATGAGGAGGATAAAGAAACCCAATGACAAACCAACAGCTACACAAAAATGTCTCAATAGACTAATAAGCATGTGCATATATATCTTGCATTTGTAATTACTGCATTGTTTAATGCACATATCCAAATAATATTGCCATCTTAACATGTTTTGCAGTTATAAATATTATAATGAATATTAGGGTATTTATTAATTTTAAAAATTAAGAACATTGGCTAAGGCAACAAAGACGACTGGGGACTTTTGATTTTTTAGAAATACCAACAATCCTTTATCATATCATGCACTATAACTGAATTAGGATTCCTTCGTCGTCTAGATAATCCTGGTGATCATTATTAAGCACCTTGATCCAAGTTCTTCACACACATGTGCTGTGTCTGTATCGGATGACAGAGTCATATGAACAAACAAATAGAGATACTAAAAAAATCTTTATAATACACATTCTACCATGAAGGAAGTCTTCTACAGATACAAGTTAGGCACTTTTCAGTTCTACAGCCTTTAGGTTTATAGTCTTGTTATTTTACATCAAAGTTTCACTTTCTGTATTTGTATGCATACTATGTAACTAGTGTGAATGAGTGGGCTCATTGGATTATTTGTCTGCCTCATGAAAGGTGAAGCAGTATGTATGACCTATCATCTTTATGCCATCCATTGCAAAATATGCTAGAAGTTGGGAGTAGGTCCCTGTAGGAATGGTTTCTTCTGGCTAGATTGATAAAAAAATAATTTTCTGTACCACCAAGGTAGAAGCTCACCTTATATTCAGGTTGCCCAAGATTGTATAAATGGAGATGCCATAATATAGCGAGTGGTGCCAACGTGTTATTTTTTTTTTGAATATAGCAAAAAATCTGCAACATTAGTGAAGTACCAAAATAATATTTTAGTGCAAAAATATATATGCTATTTAGTTCCGATGTGTATATGTAATTTGCACAATGATCAGCATTATTACAACTAGCATTGAGTACCAAAACAATATTGTTATGCAGGGAAGTGCAAATTCCAGCTTATCAGACCTTTCTTTGTCCAGGAAAGTAGCATCTCAATAGATCAGCACTCCAATTCCAAAAAGTCAGTGCCGGTCCATCAGAATAATTCTCACTACCGTGCTGGTGTACTATACACATTTAACAACATTGATGTTCTCACCCCATTTACAATTGCTTAAAAGGGAACCCATCACCACATTTTCACATATACAGCCCGTGACAGGTTCCTATAGAGCCCCATTTACTAACTTACATCCTTTTAGCTAAGAAAAAGTTTCGCTTACATCCACAAAAATCACCTTTTATCTTGTATTACCTGGCATCAAATGGGTGTGTTCAGAAATCATATCAGAAAAACAGCTCTATTTATGGTACAGTGCCTCACTGGCAGCTAATTTTGGGTGGTATGGGGAGGACTTCTAACCCTTTAATCAGCAGACATTGGATGGTGAAATTCTGGTGACAGGGGTCCTCTTAATGTAATAAACCCAAATTATTGCAGCCTGTAAATATGTAGCAAAAACAAAAAAAATGTGTTTTTTTTTTACCTTCAACCTTTTGCTTTTCTTTTTCTAGAGCTGCCTGAAGCTCAAAGTTTTCTTTATTTTTAGCCTCAATTTCTTCAAGTTTCCTTCTCTGCTCCTCCTTCTTTTTCCTCCTCTTCTCCTTACGTTTCTCTCGCTTCGCTGCCAAAGCCAGTCTTCTGCTTTCCTCTCTCAGCTAAATATTTAAAGAAAAAGTGTCAGCACTGTGCAAAGAGGCATACTGTGATCTAGAATATTTTCAGGAAAATATATATAGAATTTATGCCAAAAATAGGCTATAGGCAAAAAAATGTCAGGAAAGTGACATTAGGAAAGAGTATTGAGTTTCTCATCAAGCACCAAGCAAAACAGTAGAGCAAAGTTACCTTCTCTAGATCCAGCTCCTCCAAGAGAATACTTGCATTCTTATTGGCCTCTGCAGCTTGCCTGTCTTTGGCTTGTACAATCGATTCCATACAAAGGTGGCACTTCTTCAACATCTCCTGAAACCATATTATACATTAGATTTATTGTCCACCAAGCAAAACAATCCTGTCCATACAAAAAAACTGCTCTAAGAAACCAGTCCCAGACAAATCTCACTTTGTTTTAAAAATTTGAAAGAAAAAAAAAAAAAAAAAAAAAAAAAACTTAAAATCTGATTAGCTGCTATGGACGCCACTAAAGTCCTATAATTAAATGGAAGTTTTTGATCCAATATGCAAACTGGGTTCTTACAACCTTACCAGCTATGCAGATGTACACCAGTTATTTTAGTTTTACTTACATCCATACAAGACAAATGTAAGCAGAAGAATTCTAATTATTAAGATAGTATAAAAACCCTTACATACACTTCACAAGCAAATGTCGCATTAGAACATGGAAGGTGCCAAGTTCAACAAATATGTTTCTATGCAAGAAGTGTAGTATATATGCACAAGTGGCAATTTTGCCAAATCCACCTTACCTTATCTGTAATGGTAGCAATATATCGCATGCACTCAGAGTCTGATGGGAACTGGTTTACCTCTTTCACAAGGTACCGAACCACTTTAACATGACCCTGCAAAAGAACACAGAGCCAAAACTAAATATATATTAAATTAAGATACCATATACACTATGTATACAAATGGCATATTATCAAGTAAATATAAAATATAAAAAAAATAGCCACACATATAGTTTAAATAACTTATCAGAAAAAAAACCACACACACACACACACACACACACATTACCTTTCTAAAAGCTGCCATAAGTGGGGTTATTTTTCTATTATCTGCTGCATCTACATCTGCTCCAGCTTGAACAAGCAGCTGCACAACATCTAAATGACCTCCATTTGCTGCCAGCCAAAGTGGTGTATTCCCCTTCTTGTTTCGCACATCAATGTGAGCTCCCCTGGAAAAAGAAAACTGTTCAAGAAACACTGCCTTATATATTAGGTTTCTCAAACAAGAGCAAGCCTCCAACAACGAAAAGGTCAGCAGGATGAACAACAACAACAGTCCGGCACAAGACTAAACAGATACACAAGACACGAACTTCATTTAAATTTTGCAAGTGGTGAAAACATTCACCGCTTAATGTGCTAACACTTATAAGATGGAGCAGAATGAAAACTTAATAATACTTCAGACCTAACAAGTTGGTTGAAAACCATGAATACATTCATAATGGTTTCTACTGGTACCTGCTAATAAGTAGCTCACAAAACTTGTAATGGCCCTTGTCTGCAGCAATGGTTAAAGCTGTATCCCTGGAGGATGGCACAGGGGGGGCATTGACATCTGCACCTTTGTCAAGAAGCACCCGTCCTACTTCTGCATAGCCACCAGAAGCAGCTTCCATCAATGGTGTAAGGCCAGTCTGCAAAAGAAATTCACAACCATGAAATATTAAGTGACTAGTGTGGGTTCTCCTTAACAAGGACGTACATATTTATGAAGTCTACTGGTTACATATATAACACCTATACTTTTATATAAACACACTTGTTACAAATAAGTAGTATATATGAAATTGTACTATATCTCATCCCCTTTTATTCTGAGGAGTTTAGCTAGAGGGATACATTACAAAGCATTTAAAAAAAAAAAATAAATAAAGCAATGCTTGCATTTTAAAATCTCATTTTACAACTCCCTACGAGAAAAATTTGACTGGCGTCTTCTACCTTTGCTCGATGCTCTACATTTGCTTTCCTGTCAAGCAGCAAGCTAACCACTTCAGTTCTTCCTTGGAAGCAGGCCAGAGTAAGTGCTGTGTTTCGATTGGTTTCTATCTGTGCATTGATATCTGAACCCATATCCAGGAGCAACTTAACAGCAGCAGTGTGTCCATTCATGGCAGCCAACATCAAGGGAGATATTCCCAACTTGCTACCGGTTCTGAAAAAGAAAGAACACTTATTCTATCAAAAATGTGAACTCAAAAGGATAGACTTTTAATTAGGCAGGTTACTTGAGAAACCCAATGATCAGCAGAGCTCCAAAGCGGTTGCAAAGTGGCTCTGTTACTTTAATAAATTTCTCTGTAGAGTTTGTTACTTTAATTTCAGTTGTTGTCTTTTTCAAATTTCAAAACTAAACAGCTTCTGGAATCTGATGTGGATGATGCAAGCAGCTGTAGATCCTGGTGTATGGGATCCAAATACTCACAAAATAAGGAAAGGCCACAGCATTCAATGCAGTTTAAAGAAGGCTGTACGCCTTTATTCACATGCCCATGTGAATAAAAGCGTACAACCTTCTTTAAACTGCATTGGATGCTGTGGCCTTTCCTTATTTTGTTTAGTTTTGGGCACACCAACTTCACATATGTCAGTGTGGAAACTGAGTGGCTACAAAACCTGCAATTTTTGTGTATTAAAACAAATTTAAAAAAAAAAAAAAAAAAACACAAAAATTCAATTAATATCTCCCAAAGTGTAAATCACCTACACTGTACATCACAGCAAACCTATGCAAGCTTTTACTAAGCAAATACATAAAGCAGAGTAAAACCCGTTTAAGATTACAAGTAATACATACCGGGAGTTTATTTCCGCACCAGCATTTAACAAAATTTTGATGATGTTGACATAACCACCAGAAGCAGCCAAACTTAGAGGGGTATAATCTGAAACATTTCTATGTTCTTTATTTGCTCCACGAGCCAAAAGCAGCTCAACCACCTAAATATAAAAGACAACAATTTCAGAGAGTAGTAAATAAAGTAATTTCAGTTCATTTTAGAGAATTCCAAACGTGAAGACTTGAAAAAGAGTGAAATGACAAAATTAAAATTATCCTCAGGGTTTTCCTTTAGGCATAGAAATAAGATTCTTTTGATGACCCCACAACATTGGATAAGGATTACTTTGTAATCTGTGTAGAAACTTTGCAAAATTAAAATTGTAGCCTGACTTTCAGAATTTTACTGCATTGTGAGTCTCAAGTAGACTGAGCTGTAAGTGTCAATTTGTGCCATGTAAAGGATTGTATAGCCAAAAATCCCCATCTCTAGAAATAAGCGTAACATATTGCAGCCGATTTAGAACAATATTGTTTGCCACAATGTGGGCAATCTTACACTTTATTATTAGGTACATGGGTAGTAAAAGACCATCAACATTTTAATGTAAAAAAAAAAAAAAGAAATATGCATGTTAAAAAATTTACCAAAGTCACAGAATTGGCAATAATTATATAATTCAAAGGGCCCCCGCTAATTGATCTCAATTTAGGTGCAGGCTGCGCACATGCACCGTTACTCAGTTTACTTATAGATAAACAGCTGTGAATGTCCCACAATATTAAAAGGAGGTGGATGCTTAAGAGGGTTGTACACTTTCAGCAAATTAATAGTTTGTAAGGAAAAGTTATACAATTTTTCCATATACTTTCTGTATCAATTCCTCACCCTTTTCTGGATCTCTGCTTGCTGTCATTCTATGGTAAGCTCTCATGTTTACTTGCAGTGGATAGAAATATGTCCAATGTCATGTGGTGGACATGCAGGTTGAGGGCTCGTTATAACACACAGATCTGATTACTTTGTGGTAATAAAGAGCTGTGCACCTTTGAGACCATGGACATCCTTTATTCACTGGAAGTAAACAGAAGCTTTCTATAGAAGGACAGCAAGCAGACAGCTAGAAAGCCATGAAGAACTGATACAGAAAGATTACACAAAACTATATCACTTATTTGCTGAAAGTGGGCAACCCCTTTAACCTGCTGTTCCAAGATGAGGAAACAGGACAATAGCTTTCATGACTACTGTGGGTACATATATTCCCAATCCTATGGCTAAGTAATTTACTTTGACGTTTGCACAAGTGCTTTCAAGTAATATATAAAAATGTAGCTTTAGAGAGTTCAGAGTTGGCATAACAGACATAATTTCAATACCTCTTGCCTGCCACCAGAGCAGGCCAAAGATAATGGGGTGTCTTTGGTCCTTTCAGACTGAGCTTCAATGTCAGCGCCATTATCCAGCAAAATCTCAACCACACCAACATGGCCTGCAGTCGCTGCCAAGATGAGCGGTGTAAAACCTGAAAATAAAAAAATTATTGGTTACACTGTGACTAGAAGTAAGAGAAACAATCCAATATAGGCTGTATTGTAAATAACATGATCACATACAAAATCAGAAAATAATTTTGCAAAGGATTCAGACATACATTTAGTCCTCAGCAGCCATCTATACTACCAAATAAATGTGAACAGTTAAAGATTTTTACCTTTCTTATCTCTGTGTTCTATGTTGGCTCCTCTTTCCAGAAGAGTCTGCACAAGCTCTTCATGTCCACCAGCACAAGCAAGCGTTAAAGCGGTATCATGGTTGCTTTCAGTCTGTTACAAAAGAGAATCACTGCACTTATAATACCCTAAAAAACACTCATTTAAATGATGGCTTCAGAAACGAATCCTATTCGGATAAGATAAGAAATTCCTAATAAAAATGTTACAGATTAAAAGAACTCTGTAGATGGGCTGTTACTTTGTTTATATGGTGCAGTGTTCTCTTAGAAAGAAACTAAGCCAGAAAACAGAGTGCACAAACTAGAGACAGTCCAATTATAAAAGGTCATGTTTTGGTGAAATAAATGCACAGTAAACTCATATTCAAGATCCACCATAATACCTGTTAGGGTGATGCCACACATGGTGTCTTACCTGCGCATCAATATCTATGGAAGGGTAGATTGGTAGCATGGCGGAAGGAGATATTATGGGACTTGGAGTAGGCGTCTGAGGTTGGGATATTGAAGTTCCAATGCTGTGGGTAGGAGTGTTTGAAATTGCAGACGTTCTTCCACTCACTGCTGTTGAATAAAATATCTAAACTTTAGTAGGGCTAGAAAAGAAAAGCACTTGCCTGCATCCAATGTGAAATGCAAACTATGATGTGAAACACAAATGTCCAATAGTTTCCCACCTCTTCATAAAGGGGTCGTTTCAAGATTACCAGTATGTTATCCACCATCGGCAGGTCAGGCAATAACATGTTCCCAAGTTTGCATCTGCATTAAGGCAGTTTTACAATGAAACCCAATATTTTCTACTGAAAACTATTTGAATGGGATGTAGAAGGTTTGACAGGTTAAAGTTTTGTTACATTAAGCAGGATTTTTCCTGTCAAGGTGATTTGGGACAGTAAAGCACTCCCACGTCCTTATTGTTGGACAGATGTTATTGTGCCTGCAATGCATACTGAAGCTGGGGTGTACTATGGCAGCTTCAGTGAGACAACAGGCAGGTACTAGAAGAGGACTCCAATGTGCCTCACCACACTAGGCAAGTATAACAGTTTTTTGTAAAGGGCAGCCATGGGAGATTTGGGACACTAATCCACATACAGGTTCTAATGGTCTAGTGGTTTAGTGTCCCATATAGACCTTACAGATTCCTTTATAGGACATCTACCATCAGATTACCTCATGGCAGATGACTTGGGTACCTCGCCGTCCCAAGCTTAATTTCTTATATCTTTGCATGGCCACATTTCTCTAAAAAATATGTTTATAAGATATGCAAATTAGCACGTGGTGCTCTGCAGAGCACCAACAAAGTCCACTGTAATATAATTTATGCAAGCCCGGGCCCACACCAGCCCAGTTCCAAGAGCTGGCTCTATTCAAATCTCGTGCTGGGCAGGAAGCCAACAGCACTGGGAATGTGAAAATCATGAGTACTAAAGGCTAATTTGCATATTTTATAATTTTTTTTTTAATATAGAAATGCAGCCATGCAAGAATATAAGAAATTTTTAAAAAAACCTCAGATGCAGATGTAAACAAGTGTCCTATACGACAAAGAAATCCTAAAAAGATAATGTAAAAAAAACCCCACCTAACTACAGGAAGATATCCAGGCTTTAAGATTTAATTCTTAAAGATGTCTCAATCTAAATTAATGGCGATTTAACACCATAACAGGCAATCTGAAAACCGTGCTAAACTCTTGGCGTAATACCAATAAATGGGAACAAAGTGTTTGACTGTCCTCTTTATGCATCATATAAGCACATTTACTCAGGTTGCTCCTTGAGTTCCTAAAACATTAGTGTTTGTTCCTTGTTTACATAAAACTTGAGAACAATAGAATTTCAAGGCACAAAAGACATGGTTCCTGCCAGATTTTATTAAGGTTTCCTAGAGCCAAAAGCAGTGGAGACCTTAGTGCAATTAAATGTTAGAATAAACGTTCCCACTATATGCCTGCAAGCATAGGAATACATTTTCATTATATACCGTAATCAATATTTCAAAGCTCTGGTACCTTATATTTTATCAAGGCACATAAAATAACAGGACCATAATTATTCGTTTAACAGGTTATACTTTAAATTAAAAAAAATATATATATATCTATATCTCTATATCTATATATCTATATATATCTATATCTCCTTTGAGGTCATTTTCTAATAGACAAGCCCAAGTTTTGTTTTTGTTTTTTAGTAGTAGATGCGGGGTGGAAAACATACCGCTTGTCTAGACCCTCAAATCTAAAATTTTCTCCCACCTATTATCAGGCTAGTTTCCAACAAAAAATATTTGCTACATGTTAAGCCCTGGCCTTATAAAGCTGGAAGGCAAAAGTGGCCATTCATAGATTTAAGGCATCTTTTAGGCACGAATTGGGAGAGAACTGTGCTTTATGGTATAGCTTCTTTGAAAGATCATAAAGTTTAAAATGATATAAATACTTAACTTTTGAATGAGGTACAAAACCTTCTACAGAAGAGAATTTTAATGACAAGGATAGAAGTCTAAATGATTTGTATATTCAAATGCAGTTTATCAATAGTTACAGGGGATGAAAAGGTAGTTGTGCAGGCGTGATGCAAGCCATTAATTCCTCTGGGAATTCTCAAGTTCCATATGAGCGAGAGCACAGATGACGCTCAAGTTGCTGCTGTGTGGTCTTGATCCCCCGTTAAAAGAGGAGATTGGAATAAGACATTTGGGGTAGTTGCATACTCAGTGCTATTCTCAAAACTTAGTAGAAAGCCAGAAGTGGATACTACAGTACTACATGTCCTACTTCCTGGCATCGGGGCATCCGATCTGGATACGGTTTCAACAGCCATAAAGCAAACAGCTGACTTTAAGTAAAAGACCTTCAAAGAGGTCATTATAAGGGAGAGTTACGAGTATAAAACACTAACGAACTAGGATTCAATGATTATTAAGGAGGGTTTCAAGCCCTGCTCTGGAAAGCAGGAAAACAAAAAGTAGACATGTAGCAACCAGTGCAGATACCTGTAATGGTACACTACAATCTGTACATTGATACAATAAAATGCTGATACTTCCTCTAGTGGCAGAAAGTGGGGAATATTGAATATTTCTCAAAATAGTGAAGTTTCACCGACCACCAAAATCTCAATGACAGATTTCCTGTAGGCATATCACAGAGAATCCATTAAAAATCTCTAGGACTAAACAGAGAAAGTGCAATGATCCTACCCTAGTGCAAGCGGATTCAGCCGTTTATCTATCCATTACCTCAGAGGGAATCTGTCTGCAGTTTAGACCATGCACAGCAGTGCGAGATCCTATGCCCCAATGCACTTGAAGAGCCTATATTCATACAGTACACAATGATCTCCAGGGTTAATAAAGCCTGCAGTTTCGCATGATCAAAGTTGCTGACAGATTCCCTTGATTATTCTCCATATAACCAAAACAAGTATTCGCTAAGAGCAAGTTAATTTGTGCCCAAGCTTCTCAAAATATGTAATTTAAGGTCACTGTCAAAAGTAAAGTATTGCGTACATGTTAATAAAACCACAAAACTATTGCACCATCATACCCACCTGCCATGATGTCATCCAAAGTGTCGGTGAGGGTCTGAGCAGGGCTGGCTATCATTAAACCTTCTTGTGTTTCTGCCAGGACACCTTGCCCAAGCCCTGTTAGCTGTGCTTCACCCAATTCTTGCTGTCCCACTATCACTCCTTGGAGGTCTGCAAGATTTGCAATGGGCCCAGGGGATAATGTACCTGCTGCCAATGGCAAAGCTTGAGGCATTGCCAACGGCTGCATGGGTGTAAAGCCCATAGGTACTGTAGTCTGCTGGGAATCCTGCTTAAGCAGGATGGTGTCAACCTGCTGTAGATGAGCATAGTCTACCTCTGTGATCTCTTCCCCATCCCCTACTGGGGTTAGCAGACCAAGATGCTGGCATGACTGCTGTTGCTGCTGCTGAAGTTGTATTCGCTGTGCCTTTACTTCTAGGTACTGCTTTTTAAGCTGCTGTTGGGTTTTTAACTGCAGCTCTCGCTCTACTTTTTGAAGTTCCTCTAATATCTTTTGCTTCTTCTGGATCTGCTCTTCTCGAGTTTTGTTCAACTCCTCTATTTTTTCCTTGGTCAACTGATCTGCGTGGGCAAGCTCCAAGGACTGTAATTGTGCATTCTTTTCAATGGCTTCTTTGATCCTCTGCTCCAATTCCGTCAGCTTCCCCTGAGCTTCTTCAACAATGCTTTCTGGAGACTGACTGCTGATGTATCCCTGTGCATCTTGGCCGTTGTCTGGCACATGGCCACTGGACTTCTGCTTAGATGCAGCTGTGTAAAAAAGAAACCCCCTCAGAACCAAATGGAAGCGCAAAAGGTATGGTAACCTCATGACTGATCCTGTCAGACATGGGTAGACTTCAAAAGGACAGGCACATAACAACATCCACACAACTATGACACCATTACAAATAGAAAACCCATAACCAGATATTGGTGACAATACAAATGCATTTTTATTATACTGCGAAAAACAAAGAAAAACCTTGCCTACTATGCAGTGGAGTCACAGAAGTTGGGTCTTATGCTCTATGTCTATGTCTTTTTTCTGCTGAAAAAATTCTAACACCAAAGGCCACCGCAAAAAAAAGAAAAAAAAAAAAAAAAAAAAAAAAAAAAAAAAGAATGGCTCAATGAGAGGAACTTCGGAGATATGAACAAAGTAAAATGTAGTTTCTTATAAGTCCATAAAATCAGCAATACCAGCTTTATGTGAAGGCACAAGTTCCTGTTTTATGCAGTTTTTACATGTTCTTTACCTTTAATGCAACAATTGGTTGTAGCTTTGAAGACTGCCGAGTGTGCCCTAACCCACATTCATAGATTATAGACCATTTAAAAAAAATGTACAAAACACATTTCAGATTAGTTGTGAATGCACTGTACTCAATAAAGACCCATCTGCTCAAAATAACATTCCAAATTCCAATAAAAATGTATTTAAAAGGATACATGAACTAGTGTACCTTTATGTACAAATTCCCAACTTATTTTCAAATAGCAATAGGAACTTTGAAGTGAAAAAATCTGAGCAGCTCCCATAATCCACAAGCCATGTATGCTTTGCAGTGATACCCAACCCAAAAAGCCTTATTATGCAACAGCTTTGAAGTAAGAGGTGAGGGCATGTGCTAATTGTTTGACACTATTTATGCATCATTTTAATGGAAAATTATTATACTGTGCCCTTTTATGTACACAGCTCCAGCTTGTCTTAAGACAACACTTGAAGAGGCTGATACATCAGTGCACAGAACAAAGGGGCACCCACCACAATGACTGACTAAGAGAACCTACAACTACATAAGATGGTTGTATTAAAATATATAAAGCCACCTCTCGGAATGCTACAATGAATTGTCCCAGTTATGGCTTCCAAAATTGTATGAATTAATAGACAAACAAATGTCACTAGTTGGTTGTCTGTCAATGCTATGACTGACACTGCTCAAACAGAAATGCCAGTCAGAACGTGTAGAGACAGGAATCAGGTACAACCAAGTGTCACCTCATTCATACAACTCTAGGATGAAGAACAGGAAAAGTGCATTGACAATCCCATTTCTACAGTTAAAGTTGGCAGCGAAAGTAAACAAATTATCTAGATTAAAATGGTTGAAAAGTGGTTGAATATGTGGCACATAACTAATTCCCGACAGTCGCTGAAAGCTCAGGTAAAAAAAAAATTGCGTTGAAATAATGATTTTAAAGTCTAGGAGTGATCCATGAAAACCGGCTCTGACTGGCATACTGGCCATGGTTTGTGATCAATTACAAAGTATTGCATTTATCATTGTTCAAGGAACAAAAGGGAAAAATTTTCACTATCATGTGCAACTGTCTTAGGAGTAAAGAAGCTGGTATTGCTGTTTGAAGGGAACTAAGGTTATTAAAAAAAAAAAAAAAAAAAAAATGCTGGAACAAACGTTGGAAAACAAAGCAAAATCAGGGAAAGTAAAAACGCAAAATGAGAGCTTTAGAGATTTAGATTTTGCCCGAAATATAAAGATAGCTAGAAACACAATGCAAGTAACCCAGCAAGGTTAAAAGCAACAGGAACAAAGTAACTTTAAATAAAACTTAAATGACAACCAATTCCCATATTGCAAAAAGGAGAAGACAACATGGTTTAGTGTAAAGGATATTGCAATAAATATCCATAGAATCTTTTGAAGGATATCAAAAGTTAAGTCTACATGCACACAGCGCAGAATGCACACAAAAGCCTACTGCACGCCAGTGCTACGGCTCAGACCAAGATTTCTTTTTATAGTGGACCTTTTACCAACTCCAACTTTATGCCAGGACACTCCATAGACATCAGTCTAGTTGGCTCCACACCATTGCCGTCTATAGCAACAAAAAATAATATTGGGGAGGTGGGGAGTTCATGTCAGATCAAAACAAAATTGTGAAAGACGTCCATTCCACCGATTCTGGAGTTGTTAAAAATTCTCTTTAGCACAAACTTCCCAAGAAATGTGTCATTTTCAGATCACTTCTATCAGATGTTTATATTCCACGCTTTAGACTGCCTTAGTCAAGAACCACCCTTCTTACAGACAAAAGCCTGTTTAGCATTTTGGGTGATAAAAATACCTTGAAACTATGCTAATCAGACTGTTTATTGTAAGATGGGTGGTTCTATGCCAGAGAAAAAAAAATCCAACTATGCTGTAACTAGTGGAAAAATACTGATTGCAGAGAGTTGGGGTTGGTTAAAAAAGGCATTTCACCACTTTCAAGCTTGCAATGGACTTCAAAACAACAACCAAATCAGCATAAAAATCCATTACTAGGTCATAATGTAACAAATGCTGATTAGTTGTGGATTTTGAAATCCTAGCATTCACAAGTTCTTCTGCACAAAACATGCATGCATCTTAATCTAAGCCTATGGTGAAGCTGACTCTACACAGTTTCACAAATGTGATAGTAGGAGGGATAACAGAACAATACCCTGGTTACAGTAACAGCACTGTGACTTGGAAATATATATATATTTGTGAGGAGAATGGGACATGAAAATGAAATCTACCACCAGGATCAAGGATTTTAAACCAAGAACACATACATGCTAAGAAAAATTTTCTCATTAAAAAAAAAAAAAAAAAAATACAAGGGCATAAGATGAGAGAGTAGATCCTGTTAGAGGGGGCCACACACCAGCATGTAACTGTTTTGTTTGCAATCCTTTGAAAAAGATACACAGAGCAATCTATAGCAAAAATTAGCTCTGTGACTAAAGTATTATACAGGATGCTAAATGATGATTAGTTGGTATGTTTAACAAAATCAGGATCTCAAATGGATTCATACTGAGAGTGAGGATGAAGTCTACTTTAGATATAAAAAGAACCGCAATTGAGCATACGTAACTTCATTTTTACTCAACTTATTTGCCAAACTACTGTAACCAAGTTCTAATAAAACAGTGGCAGAAGAGAAGCAGAAGAAGAAAAAAAACCCACTGACCTTTATTTCTGATAGGAAGGTTTGTAGCAACATTTGCAGGGGGCTTGTCAGGCTCCTGGGGCGGTACAACCATTGGCAGTGCCTGCATTGGAACTCTGGGAGCCTGAAAGATTGGCAACAACAGATTTACAATTTCCTTGACTGGATGGGTGGGAGGAAGACACCTTAACAAACATATCTAGAAAATATGTGAACAGTAGGTTACCCTGTTCAAGTCGTGGGAGGGAGGGGTGAACTGTGTAACGTCAGGAGGGGGAGCAGAGAGAAGGTTATTAGGATAATCCAAAAGGTAGCAAACAACACTGGTGTGACCTCCTTTGGCAGCTTCAATTAGCATTGTGGAACCATCCTAAAAAAAAAAAAATTAATAAAATGAAAACAAAGTTAATAAAATGTTTCAATGAATGAAAAACTGACATTTAAATTCTAACAAAATTGTGTGGCCATCAAAAAATACATCTTTCTGCGTGGATGTGTAATAAGGCAGCTAAAGGTTTTTGCCTTTCCAAATTCTATTATATTTTATTACAGAATTTGTAAATGCACAACACTACACTGAAAATCTGTTCTATATATCTCTGTATGTGATTACTTCTGTTTCATGTGCATTGAGCATGCAATACAAACTGCCATGTCCTGGGGTTTGTACATGATAATGATATACTATATGCCCTTTTAAAATTATGATCAAGAAGACCAAATCCTATGCAGTCGGGTAAAAGGGTTTTCCTAAAGGCAAATATCTGTAAAAATATAATCTCTGCATCTTTACAGCAGTCTTGAAAGGGAGTAACTAGAGTTTGTGTCACCATACATAATAATGCATACAATTTGATAACAAATTTTACTTACAGGAAAGCTGGTGGCATGATATTGATGCGCTACAGGCATAATACAGATTGACTACTAAACTAATACTCATAGGGGGAAAGTTTTTTCTCCCGCCCCCTTTCCGAATAAAAAATAAAATGAGCTTTGAGATGCAAGATTTGTCTGATTTTTTTTTACCTTTAATCTGTGCGTTGGATCAGCCCCATGAGCTAAAAGCAACTCAACCACAGCTAGATGTCCTCCAGCGCATGCAAGGGACAGAACAGTATGGTCATTGTTCAATGTTGTGCGATTCACATTTGCACCTATTAAAAAAAAAAAAAAAAAAAAAAAAAAAACCTCATTAAATCTACCTGTTAATAACATAGGGAGGCAGGCGGGGGGGAGGGGTAAAGCCTAAAAAGATTACACAACCGCATTATCCAAAAGCTTCACAACTGGTGAAGGTTTACTGTAAATGCAAATCATGGCTGAATTTTTATCTACTTTGCCATTTTGACCTTCTAAATACAAGTTACAGACTATAACTTAAAGGTATTTTCATAAGGAAGTTCAAGGAAGGCACAATAAGCTGCCACTAAGAACACTGTGCATTAAGCCAGCTGCATAGAAAGATTCTCAGTCCATGGAAACTGATCGATGTGCTGGTCAGATCCCACGGACCAAGTAGAGTGGACAGGAGTCCTTGCATCACAGTACAATATGATGCAAGGACTATCTGCCTGTCCAACTGCAGCAAATAATTACAGGTGGATATAGACAAATGTAATAACTGGCTTCACAGAAGCAAGTTTAATTAGTTAAAAAGGGTATTCCCATTTCAGCAAATTAAATGTTTAAGGGGTTATCAGAGATTAGCAATAAATTTGGCTGGGCTTTTTTTTTAAAAAAAATAAACGGGTACTCACCTACCGTCACTGCTGAGGTCTCACGCTATGGTTTGTCTGATTGTTAACACGGGCATGGAAGCTGTGCTCGGGGCGCTTACGGCCAGCCACTCCCATCAGTCACTATATCCCAGCGCCTACAATGCTGAGATTGGAACGGATGGGAGTGGCCGGCCATCTCTGCCGACAGGAAGCCCAGTGCAATTCCTCAAAAAACTGGCTATAGAAAGTTTCATCATTTAGTACCAATGGACAGAAATTTACCCATGGACACAGGTGATTGGCTCATTAGAATCAGAGTAGAGAATCTGAGCTATGGGAAATAACAAGCTTTACACCTGTGTGAACACTAAGATTTCTGTCTATTGGTAGTAAACAGAAGCTTCCTAAAGAAAGGCAGCAAGGAGAGATCTAGAAAACTGAGGAATCGATAAAGTATTTTATAACTTTTTAAAATGGAAACAATAACAATTTACTGAAACAGGAATACCCCTTTAAAACCTCTGCCTGTGCATGCTGGAATGAATAGGAGAACAAAAAGCAAAGAGAAATGTCTAGTTCAGTCCCGCTGCTCAACGTTCAGGCCAGTTATTCTGGCAAACACATGCAGCGAGCTTGACTGAACTGACATCCTCTTGTCAAGCCGTCTTAACTCGAAGACATGAAATAAATTGCAAATGTACCTTTGCTTATAAGAAACTGAACAGTACAGACATGACCAGCTCTTGCAGCCTTCATCAGTGGAGTCCTACCACCTTCAGATTCATGCTCCTATATTAGAAGAAAAAAAATAAAGACAAAACATAAGTATGGATCTTTAAATCGATGCTATTAAAGTAACAGTTGTAAAAAACGTACCAAGTCTGCACCAGCCTGAAGCAATACATCCGCCACATCAGTATGCCCATTTTCACAAGCATACGTAAGTGCTGTATCACCTGTTGCAGTTGTTGCATGCACATTTGCTCCTAGAGAATAAAGTACACACCAATTTTAGAATACCAAGATAATATTGTAAATGCTGAGCAGCATAATGAGACCTTACCAGCTGCAAGCAAGTATTTGACCAGCTCTAGATGACCTTCTTGTGCAGCTTCCATTAAAGGCGTGGAACAGCCTAGTTCAATATCTGCTCCAGCTTTAATGAGGAAATCTGCAACTTCTAAGAAACCTCCACAACAGGCCAAGGTCAGGGCAGTTTCTTGGGTCTCTTCAGTTTGAGCATTGATGTTGGCTCCTACAGAGGAATGAAAATTAAAAAGGCAAATAATTTTAGAATGTTTTGCTCAGAACATGCGATAAAGTGCACCATTATTTTCCCCAAAGCCTACCAAATACATTTCTTTTGCTCAACAGAAAGCAGTAAAACTGCACATTTACTACATCTAATTGAAATACACTTTGGGGTTGCCACCATTGGCACTGAACTTATAAAAGGTCATACAAGGTTTTATAAAGAAGCTGCAAGACTGCATTCACATGCGTTCGTATGAATTTTAATAACGCAAACTGAATGCAAGTGGGCAAGACTTGGTCCAATCACAGACAAAAAACAAATAACGCTCACCCTGCCCAAGCAGTAATGCAACCATCTCTTCATGTCCTTCACGTGCAGCTTCCATGAGTGGTGTATAGCCTTCATCATTAACCTCTTCTAGATTGGCACCACGCTCTATGAGTAAAGCTGCCAGCTCTACATGGCCACCACAAGCCGCAAGAGTCAACGGAGACTCAAATGAATCAGCCGGCATATTCACTTGGGCTCCACTATCTAGCAGCAGTCGAGCCACCTCTACATGGCCATCCTACGAGATACAATATCATTTTTAATACTAGATCACTTTGTTAAACATGTATTAATCTTTCAGTTAGACAAAACATGCAGCATTATGGACTTAAAAAAGGAAACCTAGAGATTTTGATCACTAAACCATCATCAGGTCTTTAAGGAATGGTTGTTCGGTGTTCCGAATTGCACATCAATTGTTCCATCCAAGCCTACAAACACAACTTAAATACACCTACTTACACCACCTTCGCGCTTATGCAGTGATCGTGAAGCCATTGTAGTACACCCAGGTTTGAACGGTTTGTGCAGTAGGTACGGCACAAGCGCAATAAAGCTGGAATGCACTATTTGGCGTTTATTTTTTTTTTACCATGCAGAGAGCACTAAAAGGGCAATTTGGGACACTAGACCACAGGTCCATGGTGTTATATGTACTCACCTAATGGCTGCCAAAATGGCAATTGAAAAATAATTTACTGTCCTTTTGGAGTCAAGCCATCTTGTAGAAGGATACAAGAGTAACCAGTACATAATGAAAGGTGAAAACTGTTAATCAGAATATATCGGAGCACAACTAAATATACTTGTCATGGTGTGAAATACCATTCGCATAAAATGTAAATATTAAGATGTGGGTTCCATTACCATGCAAGCTTCCATTAAGGCAGTATGCATCTCATCCGTTTTATGTTCTTGGTCAGCCCCAGCTTCCAATAAAAACCTCACCATTTCTAAATGTCCTAAAAAAAAAAATGAAAAGAAAAAAAAGGAGATACTCTAGTACAGTACAGGCAAATAATGGATACATTTCAAATGCATATACACAGATTATGATACAAGATAAGTCAGACTTATGTAAAGTAATTTCCTCATATTTAAATATCTACCTTTATAGCAAGCCAAAGTAAGTGCACTCTCTTTGAATTCATTGGAATGAGTATTGATTCCGGCTCCATTCTCCAGAAGGACTCTAGCCACTTCCACATGCCCAGCACTCCCTGCCTCCATAAGAGGAGTGTGACCATTTTCATTGTGGTCCTCAATGCTAGCACCCGATTCAAGCAGCACCTTTACAACATCTACATAGCCACCAGCACATGCATATGTAAGTGCTGTGTTACCTAAATTATCAAAGAAGAAGTTGCATTGGAAACAAAAATAACCATCAAATATTAAAACAGCATTTAGAACATCTCATGAGAATGCAAACAAAGAAGTCACTTACCTGTGGATGACTGGGAGTTCACATCAGCATCATGAGCCAGGAGCAGCTTCACAATTTCAACATGCCCTCCGTTAGCAGCAGCCATTAAAGGCGTAATATCCCCTTTTATACCTCGATCTTCCACATTAGCATGCATAGCCAAAAGAACCTTCACAATGGGGGGGGGGGAAAGAAAAAAAAAACTGTTAAATTTAAACTTAATTTTTTTATTTTTTTAAATAGAAAAGGGGGTGGGGAGGTTGGACAGCACGTGGAAAATCAATCTTGATGCCCTACTGGCCTTAGCAAGAATACAAAATGTAAGCCAAGTTAGCGGAATCACTGTTCGTAAGACACTTGCCACGGCTGACACTTACCAACCACAGTGCTATTGTGAACCACTGTAATACAACTCCAAAAGGGGTGCAAGCCAACAGAGCTGGCCAGGATATGCAGAAAAATCCACAACGTAAAATATGTAAGCCTTATGGACTTCACATCCAATACCAACTCGGCAGCTATAGCAGACTGAGAAAAGGTCTGGATACTTTCAGTTATTGCAATCTAATTTACAGACGAGGAAAATTTGTTTTCACTTTATCATTATGGGTATTGAGTGCAGAACGATGTGAGAAAATATTTAGATTTATTACATATCTTTATTGTAGGCTACAATATTCAAAAAAAGTGAAAAGGTCTAGTTTTTTTGCATTTCTATACACAAGTCAATGAGTGAATTTCAGAAGCCTGATGCAGAGAATAAGAAAAGTTTGGCCTTTTAAAAGTCGTTTCCTGCAGTGTTTAATGGGCAATAAATATTTTCACAAACATTTTAGTTACATTATCACAAATTTAAATTTTTATTCAGAAGTTGATACAGAAACAAAGTTAGACATATGTAAAAAATGTATATATTCTGACCTGTGCAAGTTCATAATATCCAGCAGAACAGGCGAGGCATAGGAGGGACTCTCCTTCCTCTGTGTGCTCATTCACACTGCGGCCTTCAATAAGCAACTTCCTCACAGCATTTACATCTCCTTCAGAGCAAGCTTCTGCTAAACTGCGGCTGGTAATGCAAGTGAATGGAGAGAAACATAAGCAAACAGTAGATGTACATGTGTATGTACAAATGGTTTTGGCTCAAAATATCTGATAACACAGATGTAAACTTGCTCAAAGAGTATTACTATATTAAAATTTGGGCTACTGGGTTCCCCCCCCACCTGCACTACATCTACGCTGCCCCAGACCCCTCGACTTCTATAACAGGTATCAGGTCCAAGTTCAATTATGAAACTTTTTATCCTCTTAACCCAACCAGCGCATATCCAGCAGCATATATGCCTATAGACAGGTAGGGAGCAATGCCGCAGTGTGGTGCGCCTTTTTTCCGTGCACGGGAAAAATATAGAGCATGCTCTCCTGGTTTACAGCCAGGCACCATGCTTCCCCAGCATGCTCCTGCATGCTTGCCTGGCTTGTGGCCGGGCAAGCGTACAGCAGTGAAAGTAGCCTTACCCAGTTTTGGGATAAATGGGAATTCCTCAAACTTTTAAGCAGAAGCTGAGACACTGGTGGATGTCAAGGAGATTATATATGTGGCCATCTTTGTAGCTGCAGAAGTTTTTTTATACAAGATGCGCAAATTAAATTAAACATTTGCCAGAAAGATGCATCGGGCAGACAGATCCAAAAACAGATGTAAATAAACTGAAAAAATGGGACCACATTGAAAAAATTTCAAAAAGCCAATCTGCTATTAAAAATGGACAATTTAAATTTTTTTTTAGGCAACATTCACACTCCCTTATGGGAGACTGCACTGGCCCCATGGAGCAATAGGGTGCCACAGTACTGACCAGTACACTGGAAAAAAAAAAAAAAAATCGGACATGTCCCATCTTTCCCCGTGTGTATGGCCCCTACGCCGTGCATTTCTATGGAGAGGGGGCAACCCTCCTCTCCATCACACGGACCTATGCCCACTCAGGCAAGACTAAGGCCCAATTTGCACAAATGTATGCTAAGGGGTTGTCATTTTAAAATGGTAGATTTGCAAAGACTCCAGATCGTGCACATAGATTCACTGCAGAAAAGTAATCAGTAGTAAATTCAGTACGTGAAACATGGGGAAAGGGGGGGGTTAACATTGCTAACAGATGAACACAAACTTTATAGAGTACACAAAACCACTTACTTGTCCGTCTGCCCTGCATTCGAGGTGCTCTCGGCTCTCATTCTTGTGAGTGCAGCAGCAGCTTCATCCAACGCACAGCTGACCGAGGACGTCAATCTGCGAAGCACCTCCGGATCTGCGAACGCTTTACCATCAGCAGTGGATAATTTACCAATTCCTTGTTAGCACAAGTCGCCAAGCCAGTTAGTAGGTAAATATAAGAAACCAAACAAAAATAAGGAAAAGGCCTACTGTTAGTCAAGTCATGCAAAACTAACATAGCGGAGGTCAAAGCCCACTGGCTGCTAATGAAATAGTTTTTACATGCTGAAGAAAGAACTGCTTGGCACAAAGAGGCAACAAAATACACAGCTAATTCGAAGTGAATATTATCTTTTAACAACCAGCTGAAAAACAAACAACCTAAAAAGAGGAATAAGCTGAAGGTTATAAGCCTTATACTAAATGGGAATATGTCCATATTTGAACACAATTTACCAGTTTATATGGCCGGCCATAAATAACAGTTGTAGCTAGGGGCTCATTCCTCTGTCCCTTCCATGCAAACGTACAATTTCCCCAAGTCCTGTATGAAGTTGTATATATGTGACATTTTTCATCCATGTGCATGTAGGTCACTGTATCTGTATAAAATGGAGTGGGCTGGCAAATGATGGATGGTTCATAGACTAGAATGAACCAGGTGTATTCTGTTAGTAGTCTCTCTGGATACTACACGCATGTACGGTAGCATACGGTGTAGAATGGTATGCAGCACAATTTTTTTTAAACTTCTATGGGGCATACGGAACAGAAATACTGAGAAAATAGGACATGCTCTATTTTTTTTACATCTCACTCGCGGTACGGTGACTGTATGAAAACCTCTCTGCTAGCTGGGCGCCTCCTAACTTTGTTGGAAGATATTTTATGCATATGCCCCCTCATTGATACCTCTCCACGTCGACGGAGAGTGAGATCACCCTGCAGTCTGCTAACCTTCGTTATGCACGTGAGCTACCTCCCAAGGTCCTCCTTCTCTGGTGTGAGGTCGCGATGGAGTACCGTGTGAGTCTCTTACACAGACGGACTTCTCTCCGGACGGCTGCGCAAGGGAGGTAGCTCACAGTCTGCAGAAAGCCGGATGACTGCAGTGCTTGCTGCCGGCAACGTGGGGAGATATCAATAAGGACGAGGGCATTAATTATCTTCCGACTGACACTCAGCTAGTGGAGAAGTAAGCATCTCCGGCTCATCTGCATAAAGTTATAAAGTCTATATTTTTGGGTAGCAGACGGCCCAGAACATGGCAGAACTCCATCACCCCTAAGGTAACTAGCAAGCATTTGTTGACAGTCTACCACCTCTAAATGTAGATGTCCATTAAGGCCAAGTTGTCAGGCTCTGTCCATAAGGTATCCTTAAGGTTCAGGAAAATATTCAGAGTAGCAACGTCATCTAGCATTAACCGTGATCATCAAACCTAAGATAGTCTCTGAAAGATGAAACTAGTTATAGCTAGTTCACTAGCCATGTCTCAACTATGGCCAGTTTTCCTCAGGAGTTTGATCTGACAAATTCACTCCATGAATCGGAGATTACAGGCTTGAGTGAAGTAAAAAACTGAACTCAACAGGTCAGCAGCTCTACGTTTGGGGAAACTAACAAAACAAAAGCTGAATTAGGCTAGAAGCTAAAATATGCAGGTAGAAAATATATTTGTACAAAATTAAAAAAAGTTGTGTAATGTTAAAGCAGGCCACCAATATTAGATCTGTGAGGAGTCAAATCCTAGTATCCAAGTGAGAAGGGTGAATGGGCTGCAGCAAGCAATATTTTTGATAAAAATTGTAGATTCACTCTGAAGGGATGAAAACTATGAATTAACATGTGGAATTATATACTTAACGTAAGGAAAAACAGAAAATACGTCTTTTCTAGGTTCTTCAAAGTAGACACCTTTTGCTTTGATTTCTGCTTTGCACACTCTTGCATTCTCTTGAGCTTCAAGAGGTAGTCACCTGAAATGGTTTTCCAACAGTCTTGAAAAGGTCCCCATAGATGCTTAGCACTTGTTGTCCCTTTTGCCTTGTCTGTGGTCCAGCTCACCCCAAACCACCGTGATTTGAGTTCAGGTCTGGTGACTGGAGGCCGTGTCATCTAGCGTACCACCCAATCACTCTCCTTCTTGGTCAAATAGCCCTCACACAGCCTGGAGAACTGTTTGGGGTCCTTGCCCTTTTGCAAAATATGATGGTCCAACTAAAGGCAAACCTGATGAGATAGCATGCCACTGCAAGATGCTGTGGTAGCCTTGTTGGCTCAGTATACCTTAAATTTTGAATAAATTACCCCCACACAGTCTCCATGCTAAATCGTGGGAACCAGGTATGTTGGAACCAAAGATTTAAAATTTGGACTCATCAGACCAAAGCATAAACATCCACTGGCCTAATGTCTATTCCTAGTGTTTTAACCCAAACAAGTCTCTTCTGCTTGTTACCTGTCCTAAGCAGTGGTTTCCTAGCAGCTATTTTACCATGAAGGCTGCTGCACAGTCTCCTCTTAACAGTTAGAGAAGTTTCTGCTGCTAGAACGCTGTGTGGCATTGACCTGGTCTCTGATCTAAATTGCTGTTATCCTGCAATTTCTGAGGCTGGTGACTTGGATGAACTTCTCCTCCGCAGCAGAAGTGACTGTCTCCCTTTCCTGGGGCAGTCCTCATGTGAGACGGGGCACACCTGTGATGTGAAAACCTTTTCTGGTAACTACCTCTTGAAGCTCTTCAAGAGAATGCCAGGAGTGTACATACCAGTAATTAAAGAAAAAAGGTGGCTATTTTGAAGAACCTAGAATATAAGACATTTTCAGTTTATAATTCCACAAGTGTGAATTCATAATTTTGATGCCTTCAGTGTGAATCTACCATTTTCATCATGAAAATACAGAAATATCTTTGCATGAAAAGGTGTGTCCTAACTTTACCAAGCGTTTGGCTTGTTTTAATCAGTTTCACTTATTAAGCTTCCAGAAATTAAGAAAAAAAGATTCAAACCAGCCAAACACATACACATCAAACAGACACACACGTTTTCAGTACATTTAACAACTGTTAAAAAAAATGCACCGTGTGACTGCACACTTAATATTCCCTGAAAAGCCCCAATTACCAAAGTTTAACGAGTGACAACTTAAAGTTCTTGACGATTGTATATGTGAGAACAATCAATGCAGGTAGATGTCAAATATGTGTGCAACACAGCCATGAATGAAGCTTTAAGCATGTCCATAATATTTGGTGTAACAAGCATTGAGCAGTTTCTGTGGATCATACCTGCAGCTTCCAGTAGAGCCTCTAATCTGGCCTGCGTCTCAGGATCTACTGTTCTCAAATCTGTTCCATCGGCTGTTCCTGATAAAAGGAGCTTAGATGCAGTCTCCAGCATAGGGTTCTCCAAATCATCTTGGTCCAAAATGAAAGATTCCACCTGTAAAAACATAACATATAAAAGTATTGATGCAATAATGATAAAGTACACTTCAAGAGATTGGCCACTAATACAAGTGTACCAGGTTTAATTTAAGACCCCAATAGGTCACCCATATCGTACCCTGGTAACTTTCCCAACTATAAAAATTAATGCACCCTACTGCCCATAAGACTTAGCAGTCCTAAAGACTTTCAAATGTGGTGTGCAGCTTGTGCGATTAACCTTCCATCTACATGTGGTCTCAGAGCAGCTGGTTCTCCAGTCATGTCCTACTCAGTGGATCACTTATTTTATGAACTATACTATAAAGCCTTGGCTACACTAGACTCCAGCATTAAATGTGGTTCTTTAATGTATCAGAGGAGTCAGGTGGACAAAGACAAATATACACTGAATACATAGAAAAAAATGTATTTAATGCAGAAGGCATCATGGGATATGTGAACAAGATAGCTGGCCTCAGCCTGAAGGGTGACCGACAGATTAGTCTTTCTCTGATAAAAGATCACCTCTGAAAATCATTGGGGGGGGGGGAGTGTTAAAATCTTCCATATTCAAAAGGGAACTTGTTACCACATTTTTCACAAATATATCTAGTGGCAGGTTCTAATAGAGCCCTAGTAAATGACACCTTTCTTTTAGCCAAAAAAAAAATAGTTCCCATATTATCACCTTTATAATTTTACCTGGTATCTGGGGGTGGCCTTAGGCCAAATCCAGCAGCTCCACTCCATCCCAATTCTGTGTGCAGCTGTAATGTCATGTGACCAGGGTGACATCGCAGGTCACATAGCTTTTAAGCATTAGAAAATTGTACACCAAGCATATATCTCATGAAATCACAGCATCCTGCATGGAGAGGAGTAGAAGTCCATGAAAGCTGCTGTGATTGTTTTATGTGATCAGATATGTACAGGAGATAGTTTGCTAATATTAAGTAGCTCAAGGAACTGTCACCCTGGTCACATGACATTAGGCCACGCCCCCCAATAGCTCTAAAGATGCATAGATACCAGGCAAGATTATAACCATTTTTAGCCAAAAGCAGGGTGTCACATAGTTACTAGGGCTCTATAGAAACCTGACACTTCCTATATTTGCGGAAAACGTGGTGACAGGTTCCCTTTAAGTGGAATAACTGTGTCCTAAACACTAAGGCCATTTTCACAGATGTTCTGGGGACAAATCTCACAGCAATTCCCCATAGACACCTATGGTGCCCAGCCACACATATCACTGTACAGTTGCTGGGACAATGAGCAAGCCCCATCTTTCTCTGTAGATATGGCGGGCACCACGCCCAGCTACGGAAAAGAGGGATGAGCAGCACTCACCCATCTGCCTCTCCAGCTGAACATGTACTACAACCATGTAACGACCCAGGCATAGCACAGGTTCGTGTAAAAGTAGCCTTAGGACTCATGCACATGGTCCTGTGCCGAAATGGACCCCAAACAGGGAAAAGTTTAAGAACAGTTCTGTCCGTTTGGAGATCTGCATAGCATCTCAATAGCACAATAGACCTGTATGTGCTGCTAGCTCATAGCCCAATACTGACCTATTGCTTAACCAATCAGCAACCGTAGGAAACAGCTATTGTCACTGAAAAGGTGACTGCATGCAAGGCATTTCCAGGATGGAGGCAGCACACTAAAGTGTTCACAAATCATGAAGGGAAAGGGGGGGCTTACACAAATACCTGGGCGCCAACTAGAAACAACTAAAACAGGCAGTCAAAATTATCTAACAGTAATGCACAAGTGTAAAGTCGTCAAGTTGTGCAACTCAGGCATTTATATGTTGCAACAATACACTCTGCTCACATTTCCGTCTGATACGTAATAAAGTATAAAGTTCAGGCTTTGTGTTAAAGAGTCAAAGAGATCTGAAGAAATATAAGTATAATTTACTCCTATATACTGACAGATTACATCCATGCATAGTGCATTATTATATCTCTATAGCCTCTAATAAAACATGGGCCAAATGACTAAAATAGTCCCCTACTCAGAAGGAAGGATAGAAAGATCAGGGGTGTGAAAGAGCCATCACTGGTTTTTAAATCAATTTGAAAATGGCATTTTAAAATCTCAAAAAGATCAGCTGGTATAGCCCTTTAAACCTTGTAGGGGTACCACAAACATAGGAGCTGTCCAAACAGCCACAGCAAAGAAATTATATAACCACACGTCAGGAGCAGCTTGTAGCACAACCCCAGATGTAGCAGTGTTAAACTGCTAGCTTTTTCAGAACCTTCCGATAAGGCTATCAAATACTGCAGGGCCATTACCAGAGAACGCGGGACCAAGCTTACAGCAGTCAGCCGTATTCATGGGTGGGAGGGGCAGTCCGGGAAAGAAGCAGGCCTCTGACCACCCTCATGAATACGCCGGACCACTGTAAGCTCCGTCCGGCATTCTCAGGATATGGCAGTGCAGCGGTGGTGTTAAGGATTGTTAGTGGGCTCACAGGCATTATGCAGCCAATACCCATTGGTAACACCAGTGATCAATGCTGGCCCAGACCGCTGGTGTTAACCTGTTAAATTGTTCTGCCAGAGTCATCCCTTGAATTTTAAACACAGCAGCAGGTGGGTGCCGCCATCTTTGCAGGGGTAGTAGCTCCCAACAAAGCCAACAAGAAACAACTAACAAACGCATTTTTCATCAACCTCACCGCATTTTCACATTTTTGTTTCCCAGTACACAGCACGGAAAATTAAATACCGCTACTAGGATGTACAGAAAACAAGCCCTCACACAGCTCTGTACACAGAAATAGTTAAGTGAGGAGTGAAAAACGTAAAGGTGGTCATCGGTGGCAAGGAGTTAAGATTGAATACAGAAAAGTGCTGCAGTGACGACCTAGAAGAAATAAGGATTCTTAAATATTCTAAAACCCTTTTTCTAAGCAGATGCAAAATTGACATGAATTTTCATAAGTGGATGTTCCTATAGACATCAGACTCGGCAAAAGAGCCAATGTCTAGAGGCAGCCCTGTCAAGCGGAGTAGAAGCACAAAGTGTCACACAATATCGCTGGCTCCCTATAAAGAACTAGCTAGTGTTGCACCCCTTATAAAATTTGGGCGTCTGAATACACAATGATCAACACATCCTGATGTTATTTTAAATCCTCCCTTAACATGTACCCACCGTACAGAAACCAGGGATGCCAGACACACTAGAGTAAACTGATCAGCAGATGTGACATGTTAGATGATCCAATCACTTACATAGAACAGCTAAAAGCTTGCACCTTATTTCTTACACAGGCAGCTTCAGGCTCAGATAAGGAACACAGAATCTGTTAATTAGGGGGGAATCATTACCCCTAAAAGATTAGGCTTAAGCACCTTTGCCCCTCCATATGATAGATAACCTACAAATGCACACACAGTCCTTCAATTGCCTTCAGTGTGCATTCACACACTGACTATACATCTGGAGAAAAACAAAAATTAAAAATCGATAGATTTGGTAAATATCAATGTTCAAAAGGCAAAACAAGATGAGATTTCCAAAATGTATCAGTATGGGTAAAAAAAAAAAAAAAGTGTGTTTGGTGGAGTTTCTCCTGATGTGTTTGCAACATGTTTTAAAACAAAATGTGAACACATGTGAACGCAGCCTCTGGATTCACAAATAACCTTTCAGCAGAAGGTGACAAAAAAAACAAAACAACACTATTATTCTCCTGAAGGGCAATGAAAGGACTTGGTTGGTTTTGATGCAATATTAAATTGTGTGGTGGAGGCAGGGAGGTCAAGCTTGTTCTACCTCAGGATACCTCTCCATGTGTTACAAGATGCTCTGCTGCTGTGGGGTGCACTCCATGACTTTATGCAGCCAATGTATTATAAATCCTTCCAGATGTTGCTTTCAGGGCCCAGCATGGCAATAATCTATTTTAGGTATTGGTTCATGATGTCCATTTTTGCTAACCGGTTCCCTTTTAGGCCCACTGCCCACAAGTGACTTTGTTCAGACAAAGTGGCTCTGTGCTTGTGCGGGATTTACCAAACCCAGAACTGAACTTATATGCTTAGACATTTCCCAGCATAGCAGAAAAGGTTATCCATGAGATTTTGATGTGTGACCCCCATGTACAGGTCATGGGGTGCCTCCATCTACTGGGTGCATGCGTTTCCAGGAAAGCTAGGTGACAAGTAATGTGCATTGCCCCAGACTAGCGACAGGCACACTGCAGGAGAGAAGCTGGAAACTTCCACAGCACCGGGAGCCGTGCCTCCTCTCCAGTAATGACAGTCATGTGAGATCAGGGCTGAGCACTAGGCCTCTGGACGAATTGTGCAAGACGTACGATACTGAGGCAGTAGAAAGCCGCTTTGCAGACCCCACCTTGTAACGAGTTAATCTAAAGGTCACAGGCACGCAGGCATTTTGTACACTACGAGCCCACCCAGCGGCCCGTGCCAGGATCCCGCCAGCCGCCCGCAGCGCATATGTAGCCCGGTAGCGGGCGCGGTGTGGCTGAGGGCCGCTCACACGTCTCCTCCGGCCGTACCTCGAGGATGTCTTCTAGAACATATGCTTCCATGTCGGATGCAGCCTCCACCATATTTCCTCACGCAGCCATAGCGCTTGCTGCTGCACTATGATTAGATCAGTGCCAGCAGGAACCCTCCTCTGTCAGCCAGGGAACAGGAAATGGAACGTTCTATTCTCGCCCGGAGCAGCTCTGCAGTCACAGCGCAGGCCTCTACCACCACACACAGGGGTGACTCACGCAGGCTGCTCTTAAAGTCACACGCTTGTTTTTTCATCCACTACTTTCTGCAATATGGACGCGGGGGCCAGTTCTTTTTTTATTCCATGGGAAGTAACGGGTACCTACACACTGCGTATAAAATTATGGTACGACCCATTACATCTACAGCCAGGTAGTGGTTTACAAGGGCAGGATACACTTCAGACAAACGGGGGAAATATGGATAAATGTGCACCAGAACTGTGCGGTAGTCCATGGGCAGGCTTACAAATGTCTGCGCTCACAACATTTTGGACAGCTGCACCATGACTTCTAGTAAATGGGGGTGTTATCAGAAGGGTCAGTGCAGAACTGTTGTCCATGGAAACCAGAGCTCAGCTTCCAGGTGCCAGTGCTGGGCTTAGTTACAACATCCCAGCCCCACCACTAACACCCAGAAACAGAAATGCTACAATCCCAGGTTTTTAAAGGGAACCTGTCATCAGAAATTAAGCTAATAAACCACAACCAGTATGTTGTCAAGCAGTAGAACGCCTAGATCATGTTTCTTTCATGGCCCAGCGTGGTGACATCATCCAGAAAATCAAGTTTGAAGAGAGATGCAAGTCAGGGAGGCAGAAAGTTAAAACATTGAAATCAAGCTCTTTGCCTCTGGTGTATAGTCTCAACTATATGGCAGGAGGTGTTCAGATTTCTAATAAGGCAGGGAAAGCTTGACTGCAGTATTAAACTCTGCCTACTTGACTTCAGAAAACCAATTCACGCCTCACTTCAAAGATTTTCTGTATGATGCCACCACACAGGTAATTAAAGAAAAAGCTAGAAGCAGCTCGGCCGCTTGAAAACATAATGGTAGTAGTTTATTAGGCCAATTTCTGATAACAGCTTCCCTTTTAAGCCCTTAGACACTGCTGCGCCCAAGCAGCTGCTTTTGCCACTTTTTGGAATCCTACAAACTAATCGCTTGGTGCCTCTAGTTGTCACACTGCAGCCTGGGGGTCCCAGGACTGCCTGAGATAGTGATCCATCAGGCCAGGCGGGAGGGCTTATATAGTGCAGAGCATTATATAAGCGATCAAAAAAAGTACTTTTTTTAACACAACCACTACAAAAATCGTCTGCCTTTATGGCAAAGTATTGATCTCCTACAACAAAATAACCTTTAAATAAAAAATAAACTATACCCAAATTGTGATTTAATATCATCTTTGTTGAGGATGATTTAAAAAAAAAAAAAAAATTCAATCAAAACACTTTATGAACCCTAGTATGCACAAATGAAATCTACAGGTCTTTTTAAGAAAGCCACCAGAGCCACATTTACAACATTACAAAAATGAATGTCAAAGTAAGGTAATTTTATTAAAACTATAAATTTGGTATCCCTGTATTTGAACTGACCCAGAGAATTTTCTTCATGTTCGATTACTATTTTGAAAAACATGGGGGGGGACGCTTGGGGAGAACCACAGAAAGGGTTAGTTAAAGTTCACAAATAGGATACAAGACACTATATATTTTGTCCAGGAAAAAGTTTAAAATGCACAATTTTCAAAGACCCCCATACAACTACATCCTCACTGGTCAGCTATTCAGTGTGCCAACATATCAAATATTACATTGAGGTCACTCATGGCATTCAAATTGCGTTTTGAAATGCAATTCAGAATGCATTCACATAATGCATTTGAGGGAGCGGTCACTTGTGGCGCTAGGGGTTGGGCCTCAGCCTGATCGCATAAGTGTTTCCAGTGAAACGCATTCAATTGGTAACCAGCACCTGGTGTCTTGCATTTAACACAATACAAGACACCGTGAGTTGGTTACTGATCGCATGAGTGTTGTGTACTTAATGCTAGCGCTATGTGTGACTGCACCCGAACTACAATGCATGAACACCTGCAAACACAATAGGCTTGTCCAAATTGCATAATCTCTTCTACTGAAAAGCGTTGTCAAAAAGTAGTGAAAGAAACCAGGAAAGAAAAAAAAAACAAAAAAAAAAAAAACAAAAAACCACAACAATCTCCCCCACCCCACCAATGTGGTGCTTGTCCCAATCGTTACCACCAAAACTCGTGATTGGTAACAAGTCACTCCATTGATTTTTCAAAATGCAATTCAAATTGCTGTGTGTGAACTCAACTCAAATGTTCAAATGCATTGGGGATGAACTACTCCCCAATGCAAACGCATTCTGCATAGGCTGACAGCAGCCAACTTGGATCGTGCTAAAAGCACAATCTAACAGGATTCTACTAAAGGCAGCCCTTGGGTCCTTCATAGGACCTCAGGGCTGCCATAGCAACTGTCATCCCGGTAATTTCCTATAGACACTATGGTTACCATTGCGGTATATTACACTGAGCAAGTCATCAAATGAACAAAACAGATCCATAGAAAACTTGATACTTGTATGATACTTTCATACTCAGAATGGTTTAATACTGAGATTGTCATTTGTAGTACTGAATGACTTCTGCTGTTGTACAGACTTCTAGTATCTGCCTGTAGGTTTCAATGGGCAACTAGAACAGTTCTCCTCTTAGACACTTATGATAAATCTCCCCCAAGGGCTTTAAATTATTTCAAGTTATTCAATTAAATATTTTTTGGCCAGCTCGGATTTGAACTCACAACTTCCACTCTCTACTTGCCATAGAGATACAAAGCCTTCATCCACTACACCAGTGATGGTGTACCTATGGCACACTGAGCCCTTTGTGGGCACCCAGGCCTTCACCCCAGCACAGAGTTTGCCAGACAGGACTCAAGCCTTCCTCCTGCGGTCCAAGACAGCCCAGGATGTGCCATGCTTTAAAGCAACACCCTTGGCTGCCAGGACTAAAGGAGGTGCAAGAAGGTGTGGACAGAGATGGATTATTGTTGGAGCTTCTGCTTTGGGTCCCCCAATTTTTCCTCTTAAGAAAGCCCTGAAGGTAAGCTACTATCCAAATTTCTCTATCTTCATTTTTTGTAATGGTGTCCTCTGGATGCAAATAGGAATGAAACCTGTGATACAGCAGGGATCAATACACTCACCGGCCACTTTATTAGGTACACCATGCTAGTAACGGGTTGGACCCCCTTTTGCCTTCAGAACTGCCTCAATTCTTCGTGGCATAGATTCAACAAGATGCTGGAAGCATTCCTCACAGATTTTGGTCCGTATTGACATGATGGCATCACACAGTTGCCGCAGATTTGTCGGCTGCAATCCCTATGAGACTCCCGTTCCACCACATCCCAAAGAATGCTCTATTGGATTGAGATCTGGTGACTGTGGAGCCATTTGAGTACAGTGAACTCATTGTCATGTTCAGAAACCAGTCTGAGATGATTCCAGCTTATACAATGGCGCATTTCCTGCTGAAAGTAGCCATCAGATGTTGGGTACATTGTGGTCATAAAGGGATGGACATGTCAGCAACATACTACTCAGGTAGGCGGTGGCTTGCAAACGATGCTCAATTGGTACCAAGGGCCCAAAGAGTGCCAAGAAAATATTCCCCACACGACAACCACCACCACCAGCCTGAACCGTTGATACAAGGCAGGATGGATCCATGCTTTCATTTGTTGAGCAAAATTCTGACCCTACCACCGAATGTCGCAGCAGAAATCGAGACTCATCAGACCAGGCAACGTTTTTTCCAATCTTCTACTGTCCATTTCGATGAGCTTGTGCAAATTGTAGCCTCATTTCCTGTTCTTAGCTGAAAGGAGTGGCACCCGGTGTGGTCTTCTGCTGCTGTAGCCCATCTGCCTCAAAGTTCGACGTACTGTGCGTTCAGAGATGCTCTTCTGCCTACCTTGGTTGTAACGGGTGGCGATTTGAGTCACTGTTGCCTTTCTATCAGCTCGAACCAGTCTGCCCATTCTCCTCTGACATCAACAAGGCATTTCCGCCCACAGAACTGCCGCTCACTGGATGTTTTCTCTTTTTCGGACCATTCTCTGTAAACCCTAGAGATGGTTGTGCGTGAAAATCCCAGTAGATCAGCAGTTTCTGAAATACTCAGACCAGCCCTTCTGGCACCAACAACCATGCCACATTCAAAGGCACTCAAATCCCCTTTCTTCCCTATACTGATGCTCGGTTTGAACTGCAGGAGATTGTCTTGACAATGTCTACATGCCTAAATGCACTGAGTTGCCGCCATGTGATTGGCTGATTAGAAATTAAGTGTTAACGAGCAGTTGGACAGGTGTACCTAATAAAGAGGCCGGTGAGTAAGTTAATGCTTAAATTGTCATGTCGTCATTTTACAACCAAAACCAACTTGTAGGTCGCAGTTTTGGCATCGTCTCTAAAAGGTTCACCATCACTGCACTAAACTATGGGCTTACTGTCTGTTTTATACAGTATTCATTACAATGAGCCACTGGCTGTCAATAGATGGATTTTATCTGAGCCTCCATAGAGTTACTGTCACAAACTTATGCTTATAGAGATGAATCTTCTCAGAGCTCTCTCCTTAGATCACTACATAATTTGTAACAAAAAACAGATAAAGTTAAAATGAATAAAAAAAAAATTACACATTTTATATTAACATTAGCAGAACAACCTTCACCTTGTTACTGATCATATGCGTTTCATTGGAAATGCATATGGGAATGAGTCGAGTTCCACCCCCAGACATTTACTCTAACATTTCTAAACGCAATGTAACTGAAGCCTAAGTCCGATACCAAGAGAAATATCACAATACTTGAAACCGGTATGATAATACAGGCAGTCCCTGGGTTACATACAAGATAGGGTCTGCAGGTTTGTTCTTAAGTTGAATTTGTATGCAAGTCGGAACTGTATATTTTATCATTGTAATCCCAGACAGAAATTTTGGTCTCTGACAAGTGGATTTTAAAAATGTTGGGTTGTCATAAGAATCAGGATTAACACTATCCAGAGGTCCGTTGGTAACTAGGGGTCGTATGCAAGTCGAGTGTTCTTAAGTAGGGGACTGCCTGTACTTTTTTCTGTTCTTGTAATTATCCAAATTTAATCATACCGGTATCAAGTATTGTGATATTTCTCTTGGTTTCGAACCCTGGTATTGGTGCAACCCTAGTTTCACTATATCTGTAATAACTCTTACAATCAAATAGCATTGCCACTGAACCTGTATGGTAACAACAATACCAAAAAAATAAGTTAAAAAAATTACAATTTAGGTCACAACTGACCAGTAAACAAATATATATATCCCACAAAACAAGTACTAAAACAGCTCTGTAAACCGAATAAAAACGTTATACACTTTAACCTCCTTCAAAGCCGGCCCAGTTCAGGTGTCGAGGCTATATGAAGAGGGTACAGAGGGCACAGAGTAAGCTCTCTTCATGCAGAGGTGAGGTTTGCTGCATAATGCAGAAAACACCCACCACTAATACCCACGATTCGTGCTTGCACCAATTAGCAAGCATCAACACTTCTGCTGCCGGCGGCATTTAAAAAAGACTGCAGGGCGTGGATGCCACCATCTTTCTTACAATTGACACTCTCGATCACAATCCCCTCTCGGCCATTTCCTCACACTCCACAGCAGGAAATAGAAGGAGAGACTCTCCAAGTCTTCAAGCTATCCCAACATGTGCTGTGCTAAAGTTTTACTTAGATATGGTCTCATCGGTCAGCAGCACGCGCTTGTGATGTCACAGGAGGCAGGTCCCAACCCTCAATCCTGCTGTAGTTCTTTTGAGAGCTGAAAACCCTGGTTGCTATGGGCCACAAAAGGTACTAAATGAGGAACAGGAGGCAAAATACTTTGAGGAAGGATTCCCAGGGACACCTGGAGCAGAATTATGCTTTTTATTTTTTTTTTGCGCAGAATGACGGTTAGACCATCTAGGGTACTTTAAAGTGTAAGTAAAAAAAAAATATATTACTCAACATCACCTAGCACTGCTATAAAGTGTAATAAACAGTAAAAATCAAACATGTTCAGTATCGCCACATCTCAAATGCCCAATCAAAATATAATAACGGTTATTCCCAGCCATGAACCTTGTAACAGAAAACAGCGCTCAAATGTCTGAAACGCTACTTTAGCACCATTTTGTATCATAAAATTGTAATAAAAAGTGATCAAAAGGCCTCAAAAAAGGTAGCAATGAAAATGTAAGCTCCCTTTTGCAAAAAAAAATTACACTTTACACAGCTCCATAAACCATAGTATGAAAAAGTTATTAGCCTCAGAAGATGGCAACAATGTTTTTTTTCGTATATATTCTTATAATTTTTAAAAAAAATTAGATTTGTGAAGATAGGAAAAAAAAACCTGCTGCATCCTCAAAGGACACCTGTCATCAGGTCTCTGCCACTAGTCCTGTCACCTCTACCTGTTGGAGCAGCTCACATGGATCCCATCCCAGCCTTTATCTAGTTATTTCATACATTATTCATTGTAAAATCATCTATTCTTTATTATGTAAATGAGGCTGGTCACATGGTCAGAGGCAGTGATGTCACCCCTGTTCCCCCTCCCCTCTCCTCCCCCTGCTCATGTCTGTGTGTAATGTATAGTAAAGCATAGTTAGTGCATCTGCTGACATGCTGCATCCTCCTAATACACATGTGTGATACACAGACATCAGCTACACATGAATCTGTGGTAACATGGCTGCCTGGAGCTGCTGTATCTCTCCTAAACACACACACATGCACACACAGGCTGCAGGGGGCGTGGCCACCAGGAAGCACATCATTACACAGCCTCACATCATTATACAGGCTGTCAGTCAAGCACTGGGGGTGTGGCTATGCCTCCCACTCATGAATAGAGTGGACAGCTTGAATATGCTAATGCTTCATTGGACATTTCACAGGTCATTTGCATACAGCTTTAGGACCTCATTGCTTAGGTTTACAGGCATATAGAGGGACAATGAAGGGATAGAGGCAATGCTCTCTAATGGCAGTTTATGAAAATATAATTAGTTTAGGGGGGTTATTTTGCATGACGGGTTCTCTTTAAAGGGTTCATACATAGCGATTGAAAAAACAAGTAAATTTGTAACAATGAATTTTGCTAAACAAGTCAACCATTAAAAAAACAAAACAAAAAAACCAACACTATGTAAATGATTTATTGCCGTAATTGTGCTGTCCCATAGGATAAAGATAACGGTGTCAAATGCAGAGGCATTTGACACTGTCCCTCTGACATCTGATGGGTAAAATAAGGTCAATTGGTTTGGCTGGGATCATTTGCAATTGGATTGCAAAGTGGCTGAAGGATCATATCCAGAGAGTTGTGGTTGATTCCTACTCAGAATGGTCAGCAGTTGTGGTGTGCCCCAGGCAGGGTTCTGGTCTTGACCCACTACAGTTTAATTTATTAATGATGTAGAGGTAGGAATTAATGGCACTGTGTATTTTTGCAGATGACACCAAGCTGTGTAGCGCAATGAAAGATGTTCATAGGCTACAGGATGGTTTGGACAAACTGTTTAGTGTTAAAGGGGTATTCCCATTTCAGCAAATTTTAATGTTTTTATGACAAAAAGTTATCCAATATACTTTCTGTATCAATTCCTCGAGGTTTTCTATAGCTCTGCTTGCCGTCATTCTATAGAAAGCTTAGTTTCACAGAAATCTGACCATGGTTACACAGGTGCACAGCTTGTTAGTATCAGTAATCAGAGGTGTGATAACGAGCCGTGCACCTGTGTAACCATGGTCAGATTTATGTCCACTGGAAGTGAACATAGAAGCTTAGAATGACAGAAAGCAGAGATCTAGAAAACTGAGGAACTCAAAGTATATTGGAAAATTGTATAACTTTTGATAATACAAATAACAATTTCCTTTAAGTCATCAACTTGGCAAATGAGGCCCAAAGTGGATAAACTCAAGGATATGCCCCTGGGGGCTTATTATCCACATGCAACACCAGTCCTTGGTGGAGTTATGGTGTGGTCACATGTTGCAGTTAAAACTGCATCACAATTAGTTTTGAGGTGGTTTTAGGTGCAATTTTTATTAAGTGAAAAACATCAAATCAACAGGTGAATGACAATTGTTAAACAGGATCAAATTCACCTATACAGGTTATGGGTTTCACCTGTTATATTAACAAAACTGCACCTAAAACCCACCTCAAAACTGATTGCAAAGCAGTTGTAACTAACTTGTGACCATGCCTTAAACCTGGGAGAGTCCCTTGTTGAGAAGGACCAGGGTACACTTTTAGATCATAAATTAAATAAGAGCATGCAATGTCAAGCAGCTGCCTATAAAGCCAGCAAGGTCCTGTCATGCATGAAAAATTTAGACTCAGGATAGGGATGAGATATTAAAACTGCATTAGTTCAGCCTCACCTGGAACATGCCCTCCAGCCCATAAAACAGGATGTCCTGGAGAGGGTTCAACAAACATCCACAAAAAAAATAAGGAGTATTGGGGAGGGAGGGGGCGTCTCAGTTATGAGGTGGGAGTTAAACTAGATTTAACAACCCACTAGATCACTGCATGTCTCTATACAGATCCTAGTACTAAAACAACCGCCGAGTGATATAGTTATCGGAAACCTCAGATAACGCTATCCAACACTGCGGCAGCGAACAATGTAAAAGCCGGACCACTCAAAGCTGTCCGGTGTATTCATGAGGGGGCGGGCTTTGGGCGGGTTTAGGCGCAGTGACTGCGGCATGCCTTAAAAGAGAACCCGTCATGCAAAATAACCCCCTAAATAAATATATATTCATAAACTGCCATTAGAGAGCATTGCCTCTATCCCTTCCTTGTCCCTCTACATGCATGTAAACCCAAGCAATGAGGTCCTAAAGCTGTATGCAAATGACCTGTGAAATGTCCAATGAGTCATTAGCATATTCAAGCTGTCCAGCTTATTCATGAGTGGGAGGTACAGCCCCACCCCCAGTGCTTGACTGAGAGCTGTTCCACGTGCTTGCTGGTGGCCACGCCACCTGCAGCCTTTGTGTCTGTGTGTATAAGAGATACAACAGCTCCAGGCAGCCATGTTATTGCAGAACATGTCAGGTACTTGTTTAGCTGATGACTGCATGCAGCACACACACTAGCCATGCTTTACTATACATTACACACAGACATGAGCTTGGGGAGGAGAGGGGAGGGGGAACAGGAGTGACATCACTGCCTCCGACCATGTGACCAGCCTCATTTACATAAGAAAAGATGATTTTATAATGATTAATGTATGAATTGACTAGATAAAGGCTGGGATGGGATCCTTGTGAGTTGCTCTAACAGGTAGTGGTGACAGAAATAGTGACAGACGTGATGACAGGTGTCCTTTAAAGTATATTTTCATTAATGAACACTGTTCACATTACTACTGTACATTATCTGCAGTGTGGCCTTTTCCATCATCACCCAACATCTGTGTGGTACAGAACACCGAAATACATAATTACTGTACACTACATATAACTACAGCAGAAAAACCAAAGTACAGAAAAGCATCCACTCTTACAAGCACAGGAAAATAGCAAGAGACATATTCCAATAAATGTCATGTCTAACCCAACAGATTCTTACTAAAATATTCATAAAATATTTAATAAATGAGGATGGTCATTAAGAAAAATTACAATCCACCTGGCAACGTAAGGCCCAGGATAAACATGCAGGGGGACATTTATCAGAAGTGTCTGCGCAGTTTTAGTTGCTCATGGCAACCAGTTAGCGCCAAGTTTACATTTTCCCACAGCTGCTTATAGAATTAAAGTTCTGATTGGTTGCCGTGGGCAACTAGCACAGTTCTGCTCAGACACTTCTGATAAATCTCTCCCTATGATTTCATTAAAGTCTACCATCAAAATCCAGCATGATAAACCGGGGCACTTACTTATAGATCCAAGCACCATGATCCATGGCTCCTTTTAAAATTCTAAGTTATACTAATGGGCTCTGGAGGTTGTTTCCAGAGCCCCTCAGTGGTGCAGATTCACTGGTTATTACAATGAGAAGAACATGTCTCCCCCTCCCTGTGTTATCTAGTTGCAGAAGGAAATGAAGGGGAAGGGAGACCTGCTCTGCTCATTGTAACAGCATGTGAAAAGTCCATCACGGCTCATAAGCATATTTCTCTACTATTTAGAATAGCCTTCATGAAAGTCCCACAGAGTACAATGATTTAAAACAGGCCATGACCACAGAAGTGCAGAGTCCTGTGTCAAAGGCTGGCCACATTGATATGATGCAACGAGTCCCTGCTAAACAGCCACAAAACTGTAACCAACTATAGTGTCAAGGCTGCTGTATTGGCAGGCAGGTAAGATCTCTCTGCATCATAGATTGATAGAATGCAAGGAATCCCATACCTAGCAGCGTTGCCAGCCCATGACATAGGACCCTGAATGGTCTATGATCATAGACTGAAATAACCCTTAACACATAAATACCAGTCAGTCTGAGGTTGACAGCAAGTTCTGGCATTCTATACTTTTATATAGGACACAATTCGTTTGATTTGCTTTAGAAGCGATAGCTCTACTGGTGCTCTACATGCTTATAACTTCAGCCTGGAGGAAAGTGTGATGTGGACAGTCAGAAGGAAACCATGGCATCTGCATTTTCCCTTAGAGGTCTCTGGTCCATTCCCTTCAAATAATTTTGTGAACTTTTTAATTTTATCCAATTCAGTTTACCCACAAATTCTCAGCATTTTCTGCCATTGTCTTACTCCATGTTTTTACCTTCGTATTGCAATGTCCGAATTCTGCACAGCAATTATAAATGTGCCCAGAATTAAAAATTTATTTCCGCTGTGGGTTTCCATCACTGCCTATGAATGGGTTTTGCATAAATCCCATCCACTGTGCAACTAGTGTAAACTGTAGAAGTTTAGCTGGAGAGTATACCACAACAGCTAACCCCAAAGCCTAAGCACCCAGTATGTCCTCAGCACACAAAAGGTTTTTAATTAATTTCTATGGGCCAAGGTTCCCACAGATGCATCTGTAATTTGACCTATGAATGTACCTCACGCTGTGATGACACACGGGCCGCAAACAGACTGCGCATCTGGTGTCTGCAGACCGAGAAATTTGTATGGAGCCCAAGGGCCAGGGAGACACAGTAACAAAGTACACTGCAAGTTATCTGTATATTCAGTGTTTTTCACTGTATAATCACCGTCAAACACAAAACCACCAAATTACTAAAAACTGCAAAATGCAGTGGATAGTCAACTTTCCCCTGCTCAAAGTCCCTGTGTTCCTTGCTGCAAAAGCTGGGGGTACTGGCCTTACGTGGGTCCCATGACTGCATGCAGCTGCAGGAGGAAGTACCTGCACAACAATGGGCCCAGGAGCTGGTGCAGGGAAAGTAATGCCTACCTCTAACTCCGAACAAGATGGGAAAATGTATTACCTGCTCAGTAGTCTCCAAGACCACATGTTGTACTACAGGCATGCCTCTCATTTGGGACCCCGTTATAACCCTCACTGGTGTTTGTCCTGAACCTTCAGCTGTGATTTATAAAACATAGTATAGAAGTAACTTAACCACTCAAAAGAGGCTGTCCAACAGAAATAACATTTTTTTGCAAAGAATAGCTTTGAGCTTGAAGAAAATGAATTTCCTCATTTACAATGCCTCTCCAAAATATCCACATTTTTAAATTGATTAGGTTTGTTGACTGGTAGATGCTGAAACACAATACCCTTCCCTACTGGCACTGGGGAGAGTCTTCTCTCAACAATCAAACTGCTTGAGATACTAGTCAAAGATGCAGGCAATTTTTATGACGAGACCATGGGTGGATTCATAAAAGATCTCCATTTCCATGTTATAAACTGCTGTGGAAATGTAAAGCAGACCACTGTTTAGTTGCCATGTGCAACCGGAACAGTTTTGCTTTCAGGCGCTTCTGATAAATCTCCCCAATTGTGCACTCCCATCAGATATATCAAGAGGCTCTGGTGTCTTTTTATAGCCAGCAGCCAGACAATTCCATGCCAGACCCTTCCTGGCATACAATGGCACTGTAACCTGTGCCAGCTATAGCTACTGCCACAGGTATGGCCCTCTATACACCCCTTGTTTGAACTGCCAGGGGCCTTGGAATCTGTGGTTCTAACAGAGCGGAGAGAGTCAGAAGCTCATCTACAATGGCCAGTTCATATTTTCATTAAGTCTTCATTTATTTGGAGCCAAAAATCAGGAATTGTCAAACACACAGAACAGGTGCAAGCCCTTACATTAAAAACTACCTATTGCTGGAAAGAATTGAACCAGTTCTGTTTGACATCACCAAATGGATGAAATAACTGAAGACCTAGTGGAGATGTGAACTGGCCCTTAAAAGGTGACAGTTTTCTTGGCCTAAAACCCTTAATCTTATTACAAGCACAAAATACTGATATATGGAAAAAAGAAAAAACATGTCTCTTCGACTTTAGTAGTAATCTTAGACATATTGCTGGTATATGCAGAACAAATTGAAGCCAAAAGGATTCCAACAATTAATAGATAACGCATGGTCATCTCAGAAGCAGTACCAGTGCTTACAGGAGGCTTTTCCCAGAGTTAGAACGGATTGTGGAGCATTCCCCAGGACAGCCATGTTTGAGGCAACTGGGGGTGCAGCAAATTAATTATCCATGTTGTAGATATTATAATTCATAGGCCTTATCAGTCACAGCTTACTCTCTGGATTACATATGGATACGTTATACATGACCATGTAGACCTTGGGTCGTGTCCTGTTTGGTAATCTAGAATATGAGCAGCAGCACAGTATATCTGAATATGGCCTTTAGTACAATTTGCCCTGTAATGCGTCCCAGATTGAAATACACTAGAAAGCTTCATCCACTGAAGAGCCTCAAGCTCTGCTCACACAGACATTCTATCACATTATGACAGTTTGTAGGCCTCTCTAAATCATGGGGTCGGCCATACCATGCATTATGGATGCCTCCTAGTAAATTGCGGACTGGATAGCTCCTAGTATATTGCGTAATACCAGAAGCCATGCTGATAATATGAACCTTAATTTAAGTCCATTATGGCTCGCATAGATCACTAAGCCATGATTGCAAGTGTTTAACCTGCAGACAGTCAGCTCAGGAGATAACCCTGTTGGCCTCTCTCCTGAGAGACAGGCAGTACGATGTGGAAGAAATATTCATGTACCCGCATGTCTACAGGAACACATCCCCAATACACATGTACTACACCATGATGTCCATTAGTAGACATCCTGCAAATCAGATCCCGTCAAAGCCCCAAACGTTACAAGATGCAAAAAGTGGGCCAGTTAGTCAACCCCCCCAACAGAACTAGTACTAGCTACACCTAGGATAATTTCTCTCCTCCATAGCTGCTTGACCATCTTATCCCCAGTTATCAGCAATTCCAAGCTGGGGAGAGGCTGACTATTGTTGGTCAATGGGATTACCGATGGGAAGTGTACACACAAAAATGCCTGCCAGCCTGATCCCTACTCACCTGACCCCCCTCTCCCCAGCCTTTCATAACCTGCTGAGCCAACAGAAGCCACACACAGCCGGGCACATGAGCGGAGCACGGGCCAGGCCTAATCTAGGTAAGAGGATCACACAGCTGCAACAGGTCCGTGCAAGCACAGCATACCCAGTGACGACCTTCACACCACACACGTGCCCGGTGCACCCTCCCTACCGCCCGCCTGTCTGCCCGGGACTCCCACCTCGGACACCTCTTCCTCCTCCTCGTCGTCGTCTTCCTCGTCCTCCTGGCTGCTGCTGCCGCTCTCGCTGCTCTTGTCCGTGTCGCTGCTACTGCTGCTGGGTGGGTGGCAGGCCCGGCTGCGCTTCATTCTGCAGATTCTATCCGGTGGCCCGGCCCCAGTGGGTGAGGCGGGCAAGGCCCCGACTCCTTGCTGTCTCCGCTGGCGCTGTTGCTTCTTCTTCAGCAGCAGGTCGCACATCCTGACCAGGCCCCTGGCGGATTTGCTTAATTCTGCAGGTGCCTCGCTGGCTGCTCCGTGGCTCCCGTTGGTGGCCCGGCTCTGGCTTTTCTCTTCATCCTCTTCGTGCTTACCGCTAGTCTGTTGCGGTTCCTGGGCTGGCGGTAACGGCGGCTCCATCATCATCATCCCTCTCCGGCCTCCTCCTCTCACACACTGCGCTGCCTCTCCAGCCAGGATCTCGCGAGAGCTCTGACGTCACTGAGTTCTCACGAACCGGACCTGCAAAAAAAAAAAAAGGAGGGGGGAGGATGATTATGTGGTCATACGCAGGTAGCGCCCCCTCGGCTTCTATCGCTCACTGCTCTGAGAACACGACTCGGCTTTATTTATCCCTATCACTTCACATTGCTCATCCCACACACTCCCTGTATACAGTATATTTACACAGATACAGCTCTAGCGCCTCTCCTTTTCGTCAGACACGGACCACGAGGTCCCCGCGTAGTCTCCCCGCGGGCCCCAATCTCTGCGTGTCCCGTGCGATGGCCTCTGCCTCCCGCTTTAGCCGCTCTACGCCCCGCCTCTAACGTTCATGTGATCGCCACGTGCACGCCCGTGTGGCCGCGGTGGGAGTTGTCGGGCTCGCGCATAGTTGGGGTCAGGTGAGGAGAAGAACCGGGAACGTGCGGTACCTGAGATTACTGGGGCTTTCTCCTCATGTCACCACTTTATGAAACTCCACACATTTTCATACTGTAGCGCATCTTCATACAAAATATTATTTTGGACGGGCGCTCTGTTGTCTGTCTGGTCATCAGTCACAGTATAAAGCCTCATTCACATAACCATCTGGGGGATGTATATGCGGCCACATATATATCCCCATAGATGGCAATGGTGGCACCGTACACAGGGAAAACGCGCAAGCGCATGATCTTCCCCTCGTATACGGCCATGGAGAAGGGAAGAATGAGCAGCGTCCTGCTCACCACTGTATGGAAGGGGTTTGGGCCTCAGGGCGCATTCACATGATGCGTTGCGATGTGCGTTGCGTTTTTGATGCATTCCACTGGCTTCAGCCTTGATTACATTCTAAGGTTACATTACGTTTTAGCAGATGCAGTGGACACGCAATGTAACCTCAGCATGTCATCAAGGCTAACGCCTGTGGAATGCATCAAAAACGCAACGCATTGTGTGAATGCGCCCTGAGGAGAGATCCTGGGAGCCTCAGGGCGCGTTCACACGTTCCGCTAGCGCCGTGTTCATAACGCGACGCTAGCGACCAGGGGGCGGAGTTTGGTGTGATCACATATGTGTTTCCAGAGAAACGCATGCGATCGGGTTATCAATCGCATGCGTTTCCCGGGAAACGCATATGCGATCAGCCCGAGCCCCGCCCACTGTACGCTAGCGTTGCGTTATGAACGCGACAATAGCGGAACGTGTGAACGCGACCTCAGGAGAACATTCTGGACTATAGCCTCTTGCAAAAGTTTCTCCAGACCAAGAAGAGGGGGGTACTGTCACGGGGGTTTCTGCGACCTTGGCTGCCACCGCGGACAAGTCGCACCTGTGGAACGACCTGGTGGCACCATGCCGCAGCAAGACGAACCCACTTTCCGGAGGGCTCTGGTGAAAACCGGGTGACACTTAGACTCCGATCCCAGGTGTTGACTTGTGTCATTGTCTGCGGTGGTCCAGGGGGTTCACTACCCCAGAAGCCTGACAAGCTCATCAGCATATGACCTTTTGTGTGATGATATTTTGTTAGAGAGGCAACTGGACACTTAAAGGGTATTCCCATCTGGGCATTTACATATAATTCAATTCATTTGCCACATGTAAACATTTCTTCAATTGGATGCTATTAAAAAAAATGTTCCTGTGTGAAGATAATTTCTCATAAATGTAGTCATGTTGTCCTTTAGAAACGTGTTGGCTTCCTCGGATATGACCATCTCACACTCTGAGAGTGGCCAGACATGCGCTATTGAGCCCTGCCTGACTTCCTGGCTTCAGCGGTGATTACTACAGGATGGCTGTGGGACATGCAGTAACTCCCACCCTTTGTGTCTTTGTGCAATCCCTCCAGCAGAGGTGGCCGTATCCGAGGAAGCTATCTCATTTCTAAGGGACCACATCACTACATTTATGAGAAATTATCTTCACACGGGTAAATTTTATTTAATAACATCCAATTGAAAAAATGTTTATACATGGCAGATAAATGAAACTGAATGTGAATGCCCAGAAAGAGTTTACCCCTTTAATACTACATATGTGGCATTTTGTAATTCTATCCTTGGCCAAATTGGCCAGCATATGGCCAGATTTATTTCCGAATCTATGAAATTTAGCCTCCTGCTGTGTCCTAGTAAACTATTCTCTTTTATCTGCCCAGAGGTCAAAGACTGATGTAGCTATCAACCAAGCAGTATTGTTGTGTTCAGTATAGGAAGAAAGATATGTGGGTCAGGGGTCTAATGACTGAGGTTGCAGGGTGTGCGACCATGCCCAGTGCTGGGGTGGGTCCACATCTGCCTGAGGTAGGTGCGGGACCCCTCCAACTCCCATGAAAGAAAGTTCTCAAATTGTCTCCCCTAGTGATGTTTACACAATAAAGATTATTTTAACCCCTTACTTTACAATTTTACAGTTTTATTGCTGTTTAGCTCCTATAACAAAGTGATGTTAAATGTAAAATTCCAGAGTGTGGGTGGAGACTCTCTAAGCACGAATTGCTATGAATTGCTGTGTGCTGACATTGTGCTTAGATTATCAGGGACAGGACTTATCTACACGTTCATTTAACTTCTGGAGATTCTACTAGTCACCTATAACACACACAGTGTTATAGCTCTGATGTATGCCTCCCTCCCTGATAAAGACCTTAACTTGCCTGCTAGTAGAGTAAGTCTCTGCACACTACTGCTTGCTGACAGGAAGTGTCTGTGCCTCAGCTGGTCTTGTAATGTGGGGGGAGGGGCAGGAGGCGGAGAGCACTGCAATGTACAGACAAGAGAAGCTATTCATGAGAAGAATATGATTATAGTCTGAAGAGTGTAAACACTGGGAATGATAGACTGATAGAGGCAGGACTGATAAAGGCAGGTTGAAATTATATCTGTATTTTTGTTAATAACATTGAATTAAAGAATGTGTTATTTTGTTATCCTGAGTATATTTAAGAATCTTGTCTTCATGGTAATACCCCTTCAAGGAAGCAGTGGTGCCGATGTTGGCACCGTCATCAGCACCACACTGGCAGCCTCAAAAAAAGACTGCATCTTATGGAGGCCACCAGCAGAGTTCTTTACTGGCAGCCTCTCCATGACCCAGTTGTGCATGATGCCGTCATCACACATGTCTGCATATACCTGTGAAGGAGTGGCAGGAGAGGAGCAGCAGGACCAGAAGAGAAAGCAGGTAGGCAAATACTGAATTTATTATTTGTTTAGTGAGCATTGATAAGGGGGTGCTGTTATTAATTGTATACAACAGGTGCTGAGATTATTATTTGACTGGGAATGCTGTTATCAATTATATATGACTATGAATATTCCTGTGAATATTTTATTTTTTTTAATGAGCTTTGTTAAGGGTGTCCTGTTATTAATTTTATATAATGGGGCTGCTGTTATTATTCATGACGGGGGCTGCTGTTATTTAATAAACCCCTTAGACGCAGCCATTTTACTTCTTAAGGCTCAGTCCCATTTTTTGGATTCTGACATGCGGCCGCTTTATCTGTTATAACTTTGAACTCTGTTACCTTCAAAGATTCGGAGATTGTTTTTCCCCACAAATGTTGTACTGTCATTTTAGTGTAAAATTTTGGCTGATAAGTTTTTGCGTTTATTTACAAACAAAAGAAATATATGAGTTTACTCTGTGACACATTTTGGCCATTTGTTGAATTCTGGACCAATCATTAGAGCGTTCTCACAGGGCAGAGAGATGTAACCAACCTAAATCGAATTCTGAATAACATTGGAATCCCATTTGTCTACTTTACATTTTCACCATTTGAAATGGTCTGGATAATTTTTTGTTGTGTCCCCCGTTCGGCTTCCCAACTCCGAATAGCGCTTTTTCCGGATTTTCAGAAGTGACTAATTTGGGGATAAATACGTTTTGAATAAAAGTTTCCATATTTGCATCATAAAACCCCCCCTATTTTCAATCAGACCCAATTTCAAATCTGCACCCCTCAAGCTATCAAAACCTGTTTGCCGAAGATTGTGACCTCCCTCCTCTTGAGATCTCATAGTAATTACATCAAAATGGAGGCGAATTTAGAAATATCAAATTTTCCGGTTATACTTTCATTGTAGGCCGAAAATTTACATCACATTTCCCACAAGATAAAAATCAAAACCCACCATACAATTGTTCTACAATGTTCTTTTTTCTTCCGAGTACAGATGACCTCCAACAGGTGGCCGTGGACTTGTCTTAATGGCGGCACTGAGCGCAGAAAGGAAGGAGCACCCGACATGCTGCCAGGAGTTCACTTTTCCTCGTGGCCTCTTTTGAAGACTGTAATTTTTTGCTTTTGCGCTATTAGGGGCTCGCCATTGATGCCATTTTTTTTTTGCCAGGATGACGATCTTTTTTCCAATGTTACCACATTTTGGGGTTGTATCACCTATTTGTTGAGAATTAGGAACTTCTTTCTGAGAGCGGAGTAAGAAAAGCATCAATTCTCACTGGGTTTTGTACTTTTTTTTGTGTGGTGTTCACCGTTAAATAACTAATAATCATATATCTTTCATTCTATGGGTCGATATATAACGGGGAATACCAGACACAATATATTTTCTTGCGTTTTTATTCTCAAATTTGTAAATAAAACCCATTGTGGGGACAAATCTATCATTTTTGTAGTCCATCTTGCCAGTGGCCTTAACTTTGTACGTTTTTTGGCTACTGAGGCTGTTTGATGGCTTGTTTGTTTGCGGCACCCTGTACTTGCATCACACATATCACTGCCAGAGTACATATGTTTTGTTGAGCACGTTTTATAGCATGTTGGGGGGAAGTGAATAAGTAAAATCAGAATTGTTGGAGGGACAGTTATAACATTTTCTTTACAACGTTGTCGGACCCAAAGCGTTCATCGTGCGGTTCAATAATTAATTTAGTCGTTATTCTACGGTTGTTACGGACGCGGGGATACTAACTATATGTGCGGCTGGGTTTGTGGTGATGAGTGTAGTTCGCTTTTGTGCAGTTATATTGGCTCTTGTACATGTTGGGGGGGGCTGGTTCGGTCATTTGTGGTGGGTATTTTTACGGCTATTGTCTTATGGAATAAGTGTTGTGGTACGTGGTTCACGTTGTCCCCCAGGGGAAATGAACAAGCAATCATCTGATTGCTTGGTGTCAGAATAATGTACCGCGCGCAAGAACCGGAGGGAGTGCACAGGGCCTAGCGTGGCAGCCTAGGGCGCTCGGCTGGGGGCAAGGTGGCACTACGCCGTAAGATTGACATGTCAAGAGACCCATCTTTACCCGCAGTTCCTGCAGGTAACACTGGGGACCACATCGGACCCCGAGTGTACCGTAGCAATGATCGGTTGCCCCCCCCCGAAATGATTCGTGGGGGCCATCGTGGGAAACCCCAGATTGCATGTTCGATGTCGCGATGACCGCGGAATTTAACGTGTTAATCACCGCAACAGATCAGCAGACAACTTTCCCGATCGCGGGTGTTACAGTAGTACACGCGTGACTTGCCGGCTCCAGTCACACGCCGCACCCCGTGTTTCCCAATGTCGGTTCGGCTCCATCCTTGAGCGGAACCGCAATCGGCCAGCGACCGATATATCGTACGCTGGCGTAAGTCAGCGAGCTGCAGCGTCCATATATCCACGCCGAGCGTTAAAGTTAATTTCAAATGACATGGGGTTGTTATGTGTTATTAAGCAGCCAGTGAGGGACATTGTAGTTATCCAGTGGATACTATACTGTAACAACTGTGATATATTTTTAGTGGCACAGTGTGGATATGTGTGGAAAGCAGCTGAAAAATCCTGCAGAGACGGCTAGGAGAAGTCATTGTGGCACGGACCTGAAATGTGATTGGACCCTCCAAGCTACAAGGATCTCCAGGGGTGAGCTGTACCGGACTTTTTTCAATATATTTGCTTTTGTCATATTTGTACTCACTACACGTACAGATTTATGTGTATATATTTTTAACAAGTGTATATAGTACAGTAGATGTGGACATCGTTAGGGGTTTGTGTATATGGTACCCGACACAAAGTTTGCACAGGTCATTCCCAAAAGGTGATAATAATAGATACTTCAATTTATTGTTGGGAGAAGGTGGAGGAAATATTAAGGATTAAAGGTTGTGTAGATTTTAAACCAATTTGGGATAATGTAGCTATAAGAGGGCAAAGGATTTTGGGTTATGGGGGTTGGATTGAACACGGTTTGAAATATATAGGATTTTGGGTTATGGGGGTTGGATTGAACACGGTTTGAAATATATATCACAGTTTTTTAATGAAGGAAGATTTAAAACCTTTGTAGAATGAATACAATATTGATAATAAGGAGGTGTTTTTATATATAAGACGGATTTGTAGGCACGTGAAATATGCACAAAAAGAGCACTATAGAAAGTTGTAATAAATGTTAAACACACTATCTAATGTTTATAATTATTAACACAGGAACAGATAAAAAAAAAATCAATTTTAGGTGTATACCCAAATGGAATAAAGAGTTGGGGCAACATATAGATGGGGAAGAAGTACGGAGATATGTGATGTAGATGCCGAGTTTGTTGCTGCCCTGAACCCGAACCGAATTGGTCTCTTCCTCACTGCGGAAATCAAGCCTCAAACGATCTCCTTTTTAGATTTATCTATCACAAAAACTGAATCGGGAAGGTTGAGTACTAAGGTGTTCAGAAAATCTACACCAAGCAACTCACTTTTGGTACAGTTGACATCCTAAACCAATGAAACGTGAGATACCAAAGGGACAATATCTCCGAGTGAGGAGAAACTGTTCTGACATGTCTGAGTATCTTTTTGGAAGACCTCCTGCTGGCCCCATGAGGGACACTGAAAAAATCATAAAATTATGAAAATTTTCCATCTTTCTTTCTACTACGGTATGTTGCTGTCCTCAAGAGGCCAATATGATTGAAAGTGTTGAAGAACATGGAGCAATAAGTTACTGATTACATTTTTGATTGGCACCTCACAATATAAATAAGGGGGTTTTGGGGTTGCAGTTTGGGCACTCGGCTGCTAAAAGGTTTGCCACCACTGGCATAGAGGATCATTAGTATGTATTGGGCAGGAGATAATAAATAGTAAGAGGAGATAAAGAGGAGTATATGGAGAAACAATATATTGAAAATTGGTTAGGAAAAAATCCAGTATCCATGTAATTCAGAAAACATCAACATATTTCACTTGCATGTTATACAATACAATATCGTAGTATTGTTTCAACGTCTCTGTAAAAAATAAAATGGTTCCATGTTAGTGAATGTTCAACAAAAACTTTGTACGTTATATTCTCTGTTCAGTCCTTTGGGTGATATGGTCTGTAATGTGTGGATCCAGTAGGATTCATGTTTTTTCAAGATTGTTACTCAGTCCTCGTTGCGTCTCAGGATTCCTACGTGTTCTATTACCTGGAATTTGAGCTGATTGATCAAGTGTTTTTTCTCCAAGAAATGGGCTGGCACTGGGAGTAGGGTGTTTTTCAGTCTTATGGTGGACTTATGTGTTGAAATTCTTTCTTTAACTGGTAGGGTTGGGTGCGTAAATGTCTCACAGTTTTGTACATTGTTGCATTGTGAACATGACAGGCACAGAAGGGTCCCCTTTTCTGCGTTTTTCAAAAATTTGTCTTTGGATTTTCGTGCCTGTGCCTGTCTGCTTTAACTAATTTATCACGTATGTTATCAGGGCATTTTAAACAAGGTAAGAATGGTTCATTGATTTCAGAAATGATGGGGTGTCCTTTCTTGAGAATTGGCCAGTGTTTTCAAATAATTTTGTGGATTTTGAATGAATAGGGGTCTTATATGTGTGTTGTAGGACCCTGGTAGTTCTATAAGTTGTTATGCAATATAACGATTAATATCACTACCTTCCTCGTTGTACTGTTTACTATATTTTATATCTTCTGTTTCTAGTCTCTGTATTGTACACTATAATTTACCACACTCAGGGTTAATACCAATAATATTTATTAACACACTAGAAGTATACAATATTAATCACGATACCCACAAAACCCACAGAATCCAACCCACCACAATGCATATAAACACACACACACACACACAATATAATAATCCTTACACCTAACTATCCCTATTATTACAGAGAACGAAGGGGGACAGGGAGATTGACAGGAAAGCAGGGGTATAGAGGTAGGTTAATAGATGGAAACAGGGAAGCAGGGGTACAGAGAGAGCAGGAGGAGCTGAGCAGATTGTACATAGTGTCCTATCTGCAGACAGCATGTTATAGAGCAGGAGGAGCTGAGCAGATTGTAAATAGTGTCCTATTTGCCGACAGCATGTTATAGAGCAGGAGAAGCTGAGCAGATTGTACATAGTGTCCTATCTGCAGGCAGCATGTTATAGAGCAAGAGGAGCTAAGCAGATTGTACATAGTGTCCTATCTGCAGGCAGCATGTTAAAGAGCAGGAGGAGCTGAGCAGATTGTACATAGTGTCCTATCTGCAGGCAGCATGTTATAGAGCAGAAGTAGCTCAGCGGATTGTACATAGTGTCCTATCTGCAGGCAGCATGTTATAGAGCAGGAGGAGCTGAGTAGATTGTACATAGTGTCCGATCTGCAGGCAGCATGTTATATAGGAGGAGAAGCTGAGCAGATTGTACATAGTGTCCTATCTGCCGGCTGCATGTTATAGAGCAGGAGGAGATGAGCAGATTGTACATAGTGTCCTATCTGCCGGCAGCATGTTATAGAGCAGGAGGAGATGAGCAGATTGTACATAGTGTCCTATCTGCTGGCAGCATGTTATAGAGCAAAAGGAGCTGAGTAGATTGTACATAGTGTCCGATCTGCAGGCAGCATGTTATAGAGCAGGAGGAGATGAGCAGATTGTACATAGTGTCCTATCTGCCGGCAGCATGTTATAGAGCAGGAGGAGATGAGCAGATTGTACATAGTGTCCTATCTGCTGGCAGCATGTTATAGAGCAAAAGGAGCTGAGTAGATTGTACACAGTGTCCTATCTGCAGGCAGCATGTTATAGAGCAGCAGGAGGTGAGCATATTGTACATAGTGTCCTATCTGTAAGCAGCATGTTATAGAGCAGCAGGAGCTGAGCAGATTGTGCATAGTGTCCTATCTGTAAGCAGCATGTTATAGAGCAGGAAGAGCTGAGCACATTGTACATAGTTGTACATAGTGTCTTATCTGCATGCAGCATGTTATAGAGCAGGAAGAGCTGAGTAGATTGTACATAGTGTCCTATCTGCATGCAGCATGTTATAGAGCAGGAGGAGCTGAGTAGTTTGTACATAGTGTCCTATCTGCAGGCAGCATGTTATAGAGCAGGAGGAGCTGACCACATTGTAAATAGTGTCCTATCTGCAGGCAGCATGTTATAGAGCAGGAGGTGTTGAGCAGATTGTACACAGTGTCCTATCTGCAGGCAGCATGTTATAGAGCAGGAGGAGCTGAGTAGATTGTACGTAGTGTCCTATCTGCAGGCAGCATGTTATATGGGACATGGGGGGTGAAGCATGGGAGGGATAATCCCTGAGTTGAATGATGTCTGGGGATGGGAGTCATCTTATCTTTTGTAATCACATTTTCCTACGTTATGGACGGCTGAGCACTTATTGGAAGTAGATCTGATAGTCTCCATATTGCGGCTGTAGATATAATGACATAATTACTGTATCTCATCGATGTTTGTCTTGTAGGTGATTTAGTTTCCAGAGAAAACCTTCACAATGAGCGGTGACGCTGCCCCGGCTTCCATGGTGAATGTCCATCTATTACTGAATATCTGTGGCCTCTCTGTGGCGGTGCCATCCGCTTTTCCTTCTTCGCCTGCTCCCAGCGCTTATTCTTATTCCACGTTCCTCCTGCAATCCGTGTCTGAAGAAGATCCATTGTTGGGCCCAAACGTTACACACCTGTATGTTGGATCGCTTACATATCACAAATAAAGGATTTTCTTCTGATTTGCATAAACGGAGTGCCGAATATTTCTACAATCTGAGTACAAAGAGGCCAATATTCATAATTTGTGGCGCCCGTTCTTCTTGAATCTGGCGCCACCTGCACTGCAACTTTTTTTTGGTGCACCTTAAACATAGGGGGGGGGTTTACTAAGGGCCTGATTCGCGTTTACCTGACATGTTACCCGAATATTTCCGATTTGCGCCAATTTCCCCTGAATTGCCCCAGGATTTTGGCGCACGCGATCGGATTGTGGCGCATCGACGCCGGCATGAGCGCGACGGAAATCGGGGGGGCGTGGCCGAACGAAAACACGACGTATTCGGAAAAAATGCCGCATTTAAAAACGGAAAATGTGTCGCGGAGCTTGCACTTACCTTCACTCAGCCGGCCTCGGTGAACTCCAGTGCGTTCCGATGCTCTTCAGCGCAGCAGCGCCACCTGGTGGACGGCGGAGGAACTGCCTTAGTGAATCCCGGCCGGACCCAAATCCAGCGCAGAGAACGCGCCACTGGATCGCGAATGGGCCGGGTAAGTAAATCTGCCCCAGGGAGTGCGACACAATTCTGTCGGACTGAGTGGGAGCTGACCACATTGTAAATAGTGTCCTATCTGCAGGCAGCATGTTATAGAGCAGGAGGAGCAGTGCAGATTGTACATAGTGTCCTATCTGCTGGCAGCATGTTATAGAGCAGGAGGAGATGAGCAGATTGTACATAGTGTCCTATCTGCAGGCAGCATGTTATAGAGCAGGAGGAGCTGAGCAGATTGTACATAGTGTCCTATCTGCAGGCAGCATGTTATAGAGCAGGAGGAGCTGAATAGTACAGTCGTGACACAAAAGGGTCACATGAGACACATAGATGGTGCATATTCTTCAGTTTGCACTAAAAAGAAAGTGCAAAGTCCGACAGAAAACCGGCGCAATGGGATTGTGGCGGATTGTGGCGCATCGGCCCAGGCATGCACACGACGGAAATCGGGGGGCATGGCCGTACGAAAACCCGACGGATTCTTAAAAAACGCTGCATTTTTTTTCAAAAAAAGTGTCGCTTGACACGCGCCTACCTTAACCCAAATTAGGCCGGTGCAATCCGATGAACTTCAGCGCAGCAGCGACAGCTGGTGGACGTCGGAGGAACTGCCTTAGTGAATCCCGGCAGAACCCGAATCCTCCGCAGAGAACGCGCCGCTGGATCGGGAATGGGCCGGGTAAGTAAATCTGCCCCAATTTTCTAGATCTCTGCTTGCTGTCATTCTATAGAAAGCTTCTAAGTTTACTAGCAGCGGCCATAAATCTGACCATGGTCACACAGGTGCATGGCTCGTTATATCCCTGATCACATGATGTCACACAGGTGCACAGCTCATTATAACACACAGGTCCACGGCTCGTTATAACACACAGGTCTGATTACTCTCTATGATCCTAATGAGCCGTGCTCCTGTGTGATCATGGTCAGATTTATGGCCGCTGCTAGTAAACTTAGAAGCTTTCTATTGAATGACAGCAAGCAGAGATCTAGAAAACCGCAAGGAATTGACACAGAAAGTATATTGGAAAATTGTACACTTTTTAGAATGCAAACAATAACATTAATTTGGTGTAATGGGAATATCCCTTTAACTAAAAAATCATAAACCACTGATACTCACCTTTCCATGTTCCCCAGCAGCTCTCCTCTCCTCTCCTCTTCTTCCTTGCTGTGTGCAGTGATGTCTGCAGACAAGATGATGTCATCACATCTCTACACACAGGGGCAGCAGGTGAATGGTGGTGGTGCAGAGAGAGTGGCGCTGGGGGCGGAGCTTTTGGGGGTTGGGATGGAGTTCTTGGGCCCATCGGTGTTTGTACCAGTACACTGGTGACCCAGTCCAGTCCTGTGATCTACTACATTGTGACTGCCAGATGATTCTCACAGGACTGCTCAAATAATAAACACTTACTAACCCGGAGCCGGATTGGCCCCTTTTATACCGCATACCCCAAATATAAATAACCACACAGAAACCATTGCTTAGCCATTCTCCATTGTGGGGGGACTCGGGGTCGGCCACAGCTTTATTGAAACCACAAGGTTTCAATAAAGGGTGGGAACGTAGTGGTGATGTCACGGGACTACTACTTGTCTGAAGCTAAACGACAACTTGAGGATGAGTGTACCTATAGATGTCTTGACCACCAGTTACCTCTCATGCCTCCAGACTCTACTTAGACGCAACGTAGAAAAAGGAGTCCTTTCCAAAAAGACAGCCGAACGCCTCCTTCCAAAAAATCCCGTATACCCTGTGTGGTATTTCCTCCCTAAGATCCATAAAACATTGTGCGAGCCACCAGGACGCCCTATTGTCGCCGGTATAGGGTCTGTCACAGAGCCCATTTCCCAATATCTGGACTGGCTATTACGACCCCTACTGACTGACATCCCGGCTTATCTCAAAGACACGACTGCTTTTTTAACAGCCATCGAAGATCTGGTGTGGCAGGACGGATTCAACCTTGTCTCCATCAACGTGGAAAGTCTTTATACCCGCATTCCGCAGGACCTGGGCGTTGACGCTGTCCGCGGAATGCGGGTAGAGACACCGAATACATCGATTTTGTGAGTGATGCATTGGAATTCGTATTGTCCCACAATGTGTTTATGTTTGGGGATCGTTGGTATGCACAGAGGGTGGGCACGGCCATGGGCACCCCAGTTGCCTGCACTTTGGCCAATATCTTTCTGGCGGTTTTTGAGTTCCGCTTTGCGCTTTGTCCACTCTCTGTGCAACCCTTTCGCCAAACATATACGCACATACCTTAGATATGGACGATATTTTTATTGTCTGGGACGGTTCACGTGACGAATTTCTACTGCTTACAGACTATCTTAATAGTGCCAACGACATGAACATGAGATTCACTGCTATGTTCGGAGGTGATTTCCTAGATGTAAGGGTTAAAGTAGTCAATGGGATGTTATCTACTGAAGGATACAGAAAACCCACAGCGATGAACGCACTTTTACATCATAATAGTTTCCACCCCTCGCATGTCAAACGCAGTGTTCCATTTAGTCAGTTTCTACGACTCAAAAGACTTAACAGTGACAGTCGAAGATTCGAACAACAAGCACATGCGTTGACTTTACGTTTTATACAACGGGGATATCCAAAAGAAGACGTCCTTACCGCATTCCATAAAGCCAACGGAATTCCTCGACGGAGTTTATTTTCCAGTGCAAAGAAACGTGGCAACCAAGGTGGCACAAGATTTGCTTTCTCTTTTGATTTTAGTCCTCATGATGGTGCCATTCGTGAGGCCATTAATAAACACCGGAACGTGCTCCGTCAGGAACCAAAACTGGCTGAAATTACAGCTTGTAGGCCCCTTGTGACCTTTAGACGTAGCCCCACAGTAGGCACTGAGCTAGTCCGGAGTAGGTACTCCGTCCCCAGACAAAGTTGGCTCAGCCAGGGTGCTCCTAGAGGTAATTACAAGTGTGGGCACTGCAATTTTTGTATGTATAACTCGCAAGCAAAAACTCTAAACCTAGGAGGCGTGAGAATTGATGTCAAACATTTTATTACCTGTAGGACCACCTATGTGGTGTATGTTCTCATATGTACATGTAACAAATTTTATATTGGAAAAACCATTCGGAACATGTTTACGAGATTTAGGGAACACCTACATTCGGTGTCCCCTGGTAATGGTTGTCCCAGACTGATTGAACACATGAGGCTGCACCATTTCTATGCTTCGCGGGCATAGAAAAAGTAGAGACTAACCCTAGGGGCGGCGATCGCCAGAGGCGAGGTGGATTCTAAGGTGCAGGGCCATGGGTTCTCTCGGTCTGAATGACCGAAACGATCTTAGTGTTTTTCTATGATCCCCTTAAAGATGGCGTTTTCAAATATCTACTTAGTTCCGCACAGTAACAGTGCTTTCCTCTTGTACTTTCTCATTTGCTATTGTTTTTAACACACTGCATGTCCTGGACAAGCGTCCAAGTTTTCACGTATTTATATGTGTTTTATTGTTGCTATATATCCATGACAACCTCTCGGAAGGATGACGTCAGAGGCTAGAGAAAGCACTATTCAGCGCGAAACGGCCCGTCGCCCAGCCGCATGTCGGCGTCCTGTATCACCTGTGCATTTTTGAATAAAGTTTGAAGACTTCATTGGTGAGTGCCGCGATCATCTTTCTTCTTCCGCACTTGTGATTACTCCTCTCCTGCGCTGAGCACCTCCGTGGTCTTCACGTCCCCGCAGTTAAACGCCAGCCATCAATACTCTAACCGTTCCTACCACGCTTAAGACTTTAACTCCTTAACGCTCTGCGCCGTAGCTCTACGGCGCAGAGGTATAAGGGAAGTATGAAGAGGGCTCACGGGCTGAGTCCTCTTCATACAGAGGTGGGGGTTTTTGCATTTTGCACAAAACCCCCACCGCTAATAACCGCGGTCGGTGCTTGCACCGATCGCGGCTATTAACCCTCTAAACGCCGCCCGCAAAGTCGCGGGCGGCGTTTAAAAGACGGCGGCGCGCAAACATTCTTATATATTACTTTCCATTGTTCTTCGGTGATATCCCCCAACTCTTTAACCCATTTCGCCTGACTAACGTGTGTAAGATTCTGATCAACAATCTTTCTAATAAAGTGATAAATTCTTGCTAGATTTTTTTTTTGTGCACATCCAATGTGCCATAACATGTTCCAATTAGTGTTTTCCTCTATTGTAAATAATTCGTTGTTCTTTTCCCCCCTCAACGCGTGTGAGATTTGCCTATATCTAAAATAATCCTTATCCCTGAGAAGCCCTTGATTTTTCCACCATTGAAATGTGGCCCCTATCCCTTCCTTACCTATCTGTGACACATACTTAATTCCTTTCTTTATCCAGAACCTATTGTCTTCTAATTTTCCCAATTCAGGCAAGTTAGCATTCCCCCATAGAGGTGTAAATTCAAAGCTTCCTTTAACTCCCAAAATTTTCCGGAATTCTGCCCAACTGTCAACCAAGAGTCTTATGAGCGGGATTTTCCGTAGCTCTTTGTTATTTAATTGTCCCGACTCCATTAAAGAAAGCAGAGAGTCATACCTTCCCTTCACCAACTCCATCAAAGTCAGGAAGATTTCACTTCTCTTATTTTCCAAAATAAATTGAATCTGTGCTGCCAAAAAGTAATGGAAAAAGGAAGGTATAGCTAACCCTCCCCTTTCCTTATCCTTCATTAGTACTTCTTGCTTGATACGGACCTTCTTTCTTCCCCATATCAATTTATTTATTAAGGCCCTTATATATCCGAACCACTTTTTATCTAGCCAGCAAGGACAATTGCTTATCACATAAAGGAGTTGGGGCAAAATAATGCTTTTCGTCAAAACTACTCTTTCTGCTCTAGTTAAGGGTAGAGATGCCCAGGTATTAATTTTTAATTTAATTTTAGATAATAGCGGGGCCAGATTCAGCTTAACAAAGTCCTCAATTTTTGGGCTAATTCGTAATCCTAAATAATCGAATGTGCGTATCATTTTTATTTCCATTAGTTCAGGTCTCTCCGGCCAGTATTCTTCCAGCGGAGTCATACTCGACTTCTGCAGGTTCATCTCGAACCCTGATACTTCCCCAAATTCTCTGACCACTTTCAATGCCATGGGGATTGATGTTTCTGAATCTTTCAAGACTAGCAGAATATCGTCTGCAAACAACATAATCTTATCTAGCTCACCTCCATGCCCCCCTCCAGCTATCTCTTTCATTGCCCTTATTCTTGCTGCCAAAGGTTCAATAAAGATTGCGAATAGCAATGGAGACAGGGGACACCCCTGTCTGGTGCCTCTTGTTAAGGGGAAGAAAGATGAATGATCTCCATTAACTCTAATACATGCTCTGGGTACCTTATAAAACAACTTTACCCACTCCACAAATCTTGTTCCTAAACCAAGTTTCCTCATCACTTCCCAGAGGAAGGCCCACTCCACCCTATCAAAGGCCTTCGATGCATCTAAAGCCAGAATGGAGCGGGACTCCCCCCTGCCCATTTGGAGAGCCGTAAATACGCGTCTAATATTAGTTTTGATGTTTCGCCCAGAAATAAACCCACACTGGTCCTCATGGATGAGGGAAGGGGCTAATTTCTTTAGGCGATTTGCCAAACACTTGGCCAACAGCTTCGCGTCTGCATTTAACAGTGAAATGGGCCGATATGAATCAGTATCTAGAGGGTCTTTATTTTTTTTATGTATTAATACTATAGTTGCTTCATACCATGACTCAGGGAGCTTCCCCACCCCTTGTGCATTTTCCCAGACTTTTACTATGACTGGAAGCAGTATATTACCAAATCTTTTATATATCTCCAATGGCAAACCATCTAATCCCGGGGCAACATTACCTTTACATGAGGCTATGGTTTCCTCAAGCTCCAGAGCTGTTATTGGACCTGATAGGACATTCCTATCTTCACTTCCCAATTCTGGGAGGTGTAAACTCCCTAAATAGTCCTTAATCTCCTGTATCGGGGCCTCCAGATCTGAGGTATAAATGTTTTTATAGTATTGTAGAAAGATTTCCATCATATCATCTTCTTTTGTTACTACACCCCCAAAGCCATCATTGATAGCTTTAATTCTAGTTAACTCCTGTTGTTTCTTGATCTTATATAACAACCCTTTCGAATTTAGCCCACATTCACAGTGCCCTTTCAGATCTAGAAAAAATTGCTTTTGGAGTGCCTTATTGGTCAAAAACGTATTATACTCTTCCTGCGCCTCGTCGTAGCTCTCCAGAGTATTTTGAGTCCTATTAATCTGTACCTCTCTTTCTCTTTTTTTAACCTCCTCCCTCAACTCCTTTTCCCTTCTAGCAAATTGTTTACGCATGTAGATAATTTCTGAGTTTAATAAACCTCTTAAGCATGATTTGAGAGTATCCCACAATAGACCCAAATCTTTTAAATGCCCATTGGACTCGATAATCCATCTCAGCTCTTTCTTTATCTTATCCTCCTCTGATATTAGTGTCAACCAGTGTGGATTACATTTCCAGTATGTTGTACCCTTACTGTTAGTCCTCAATAGATCCATAACTACCGGTGAATGATCTGAGATGATGCGGTTATCATACCGCATCCTCATAGTATGACCAATTGCTAATTCATTTGCCAATGCTAGGTCTATTCTAGAGAACGAATTGTGGGTACGATTATAGCAAGAGTATGCAGGTACATCCCCCTTCAGTTTCCGCCAAACATCTATAAGACCCACTTCCTCACAGAATCTATATAGACCCGTTTCAGACTGGCTCGCATGCATTGGACTATTTTTGCCTATTCGATCTTTCGTGTTGGAAAAAACGGCATTAAAGTCCCCCATAATCCATACCGGGCATTCTCCCACCTTGGATATAAATTGCACTAATTTCCTCAAAACATCATAAGAAAACGGAGGTGGTAAATACAGCCCTGCCACCACACATTTTTTCCCCTCCAGTATTCCACATAGAAAGACATAGCATCCCTCCCTATCGCATGCGGATTCCAGTAATTTAAATTCAATCGATCTATGTATCAAGATGGACACTCCTCTCGCATAGGAGGAAAAGACCGAGCTATACGACTGGCCCACCCATCTTTTTTTAAGTAAGTACAGAGAATCTTTTACAAGATGGGTCTCCACTAAGATAACAATAGCTGGTAACTGTTTTCCAATATAATCAAAGATGATACAGCGCTTAGTACGGTCCTTTATTCCTCTGATGTTCCAAGCAATCAACCTCGTACCCATTGATCAACCTCGTACCCACTCACCACGACTCCTACCCCTAGTTCAAAATATATACCTTTCAGAAATATAGCTTTTAGTCCCCAGCACAGGGAATCCCCCCCCCTTCGTCCCTCCTGTTCTATATCCATACAGAACTCTACCTACTAGAGCCACCTCCCTCCCCCCACCACATCTGTCTCCAAGTCAACCCAATTTAAACTAAGCCCTTTTTTTTTTTTTTTTTTTTTTTTTTCCTTCCCTTTTCTCTTTTTATTTACAGTCCCTTAGAATCCATCCAATCCGAAGTTTGTTCTGGGGAACTGAAAAAGTAAGACTGGCCCTGATATATGATTTTCAATTTCGCTGGAAAAATCAGGGAATATAGTATATCTTTATCCCTTAACCTCCTTTTTACTTCCATGAAGCACTTTCTTTTTTGTAGGGTATCCCTAGAGAAGTCGGGATAAAGAGCAACCTTTGAACCGTCAATTGATAGTTCTTTTATCTCGCGTGCTCTCCTTAAAATAATATCCCGGTCCCTAGATAGGACTATTTTACAGATGATTGTTCGTGGAGAATTTCCAGGAATGTGAGGAGTACCTGGAATCCTATGCGCACGTTCCACCTCAAAGTTTGCGGATAGATGTTCCTTTCCAATCGTCTTAACCAGCCATTCTTTCACATAATTAACAGGGTTGGCCCCCTCTACCTTCTCAGGAACCCCAATAATTCTTAAGTTGGATCTTCTAGAACGGTCCTCCAACTCCGCTATTTTCCCCCTTAGATTTTCATTCTCTTGACTGAGGTTATTTGTTATTTTTTTAAAGGAACCCATTTCTTTCTCCAGTTTTTGCACCTTCTCTTCCGTAGTTTTCTGTCTATCCCTAACTTTATTCAGATCCTCTCTTAATAGTAACATATCATTTCTTAGTCCTCCCACTTGATCCGTTAATTCAACTATCGCTGCATTACACGTTTTAATGGAGGCCAAGATTTCTTTTAACATTAGGTTGTCTCCCCCTTCATCTGAGTCTTCTTCTATTTGATCCTCGCCCTCTAACGGGGAATATCTGGATCCCTGTGCTTTGTTTTTCATATCTTGGATTTCACTTACTGAGCTCTTTTGCGCGCTAGGCCCAGCCCGGGTTTTAACAGGGGGAGTTTTCCATAATTTATCCAGTTTGGCCAAGTTCTCTCCCTTGCTACTACCTTTTTCTTTAGGGGAACCCATGGACTTCCTTGCCGCATTTTTTGGGCCCATTTTACCCCTTTACTTCACCCCCAATCGACCATACAGAATCAGATACCCCAATATAACACGTACAATGCAATATAGCAGTATAAACTCAGTATCTCATATGCATATGCAATCTAATCGACCCAGCTGAGCTATAGCCCACAGAGGATATGTCATACACAAATATATCATTCAAAGATCGCTAGATAGGGCCTTGGTAGTCGTTGCTTAAACCAAGTATAAGCGAAGAAAAAAAAAAGGACACAAAAAGAGAAAAAAAAAAAAAAGAAAGTTATTGTAGCTACCGACTAGTCGAGTTTAGTTTGCTTACAACTATTTCCTTCTATATACTCGCGTCGGATTCCTAGCACCTACAGTGCTTCCTTCCCAGGACTGCATGAAGAAACGAATACTTTACTCCAGAATTTGAACAGCAGTCCGTTAAAGGTATTCAAAGTAGTAGTAATAGCAGTCAGTTAGTAGCCAGTTAATAATCATTAGTAGTGTATATGTAAGATAATCCACCGACACTGCTACCATCCCCCGACTGCATAAGGAAACGAATACTTGCTCCAGATTGCCCGACAGTCAGTTGGAAGTATTCAAAGTATTAGTAATAGCAGTCAATTAGTAGCCAGTTGATAGACATTAATAGTAGATATGTAAGATAGTCCACCGAAAAGGATAAGAAGGAGAAGCAGAACAGCTGAGACCTTACACCTTGGTTAGTAAGAAGTAGTCAGTAGTCAGTTAGGGATCGAGCCTTTCTAGGATATTTATGCAGATATCTCACCAATCCCGGCTCTTCCGCTGACTTTCATCAAATCGGACTTCCACGGATCCATCCACATCCACAGGCACCTTCCAAGAATGCTGCGGCTCCAGAAAATATACTTCCAGGCTCAGCTTCTAGGTCAGCCCGCGGCACCGTGACTTGGACGCAGCACCTCGCAGTGTTGACACACACCACTAGCGCCACATCCCCTCACGCTTCAGCCGCCAGCCGGACCCACTCTTCCTCCCGGTATGCCGCTGCCGTCCCTGCTGCATCAGATGCCGGATCCTCGGTCCCTGCTCTCCACCGACTCAGCCATCCTCAGTACCTCCTCCACAGGTAACGTGCTGCGGACCGCGTCGGACAGCGCCTGATCGCAGGGCTGGCAGGGGGACATTAATTATATGTCTGGGGCTTGGGGGGGGCATTATTCTATATCTGGGGCTGGCAGGGGGGCATTAATTATATGTCTGGGGCTGGCAGGGGGGCATTATTCCATATCTGGGGCGGGCAGGGGGCATTTATTATATGTCTGGGGTGGTGGCATTATTCTATATCTGGGGTGGCAGGGGCATTAACTATATGTCTGCGGCGGTGGCATTATTCTATATCTGGGGGGGGCATTAATTATATGTCTGGGGCGGGCATTATTCCATATCAGGGGCTTGCAGGGGGCATTAATTATATGTCTGAGGCGGCGGTCATTATTCTATATCTGGGGTGGACAGCGGGAATTAATTATATGTCTGGAGCAGGGGGGGGATATTCTATATCTGGGGGGGGGGGGGGGCATTATTCTATGTCTGGGGGGCAATATTCTATGTCTGGGGCGGGGGGCCATTATTCTATGTATGGAGCAGGCAGAGGGCATTAATTATATGTCTGGGCCGGGGTGGCATTAATTATATGTCTGGGGCGGGCAGGGGGCATTAATTATATGTTGGATGTAGAACAAAAGATGTCTGTGTGGTAAACTTTGCAGGAATGCTGTGTACCTGGAGG